>JAAEAF010014205.1:0-152695 GCA_011037195.1 Triatoma infestans
GTTAGGTTTTCCTCTTAAGTATCATAGTTGATTATACAATTCTACCATCCAAACAAAATTAATTAGAAATACATAGATGGCCAAAATTCCGTGTTTCAAGAAAACAAGTAAACCAGAAGTGTGCTTTTACTGAACTTTTTTTTTCAGTTTTCGACGAACTCCAACGAATTTCATCAAATTTGGTACACAAAATATCAAATTTCTCAATTACAATTTTGAAAACTGGAGTAAGAGAAAGTTGTGTGAGTGTTTTACACCAGATTTTTTTTTTTGATGTTAAAGGAATGAGCTTATTTATTTTATTTATTTCCCACTAATATGTAAAAATGCGAAATTTTTAAATTATTATCACTTTAGCCATCATTATCTTATTTACTTCTAAATTATAAATATTGTCACTAAGCATATTTTAATAAGAAATTAAGGTAGGTGAACTATAACAGCATAACTACTTATATAAGTACTAAAAAGGTAAGGTATAAGAAGGGTTTTTACTTTATATTATCTGGGAAATGTTTAAGTTCACACAATGTTTTTGTTTTAAAAACTTTTAACTTTCCATTAAGGAAAAACCGCCACGAAAAAAGTAAGGCGGGAAGTAGAAATAAGTAAAAATAGGGAAGTAATGTGGTAAAGAGAACAAGCTAAAGAATATTATTAGTTAATGTGGTTAAAGTTAGAAAAATGTCTGAAAAGTGTCTGATACATAAAAAGTGATTGCACTTTTAGTTAGGTCATTGTTTTAACCTAAATGGCCATGAGTAGTTTTACCGTAACAAAGAGCTGTATCCATTTATTATCAATGTCTTTGTTATACACGGTGCCTTCCAACATTAGTTATCTAAAACTTCTTAAATGGATATCTAAGTTTTTTTTTTTTTTTTAAACTTTTTAATGTATTGTTATTCATTTTTAAGCACCTTGTTATAAAAATGAATAATAATAAGTTGGATAAATTTATGATACTTTGTTATGTGTTATTTACATTCTGAAAATCTTTATTACCTAATTAGCTAATGAAATATTTAGTACTTTTTATGTTATTATGATACTAGATGTTTCATTATTTATTGCATGAGATTCTAGGCTGTTTGTAATTGCTATAACTTAGAATGCTAATAAAGCAGGTGATATGGTCTACTATCAATGAAAAGAACAACTTTTAAGCATAAATGTTGACAAAATATTTCGGAACCTTTTGAAATAAAAAAAAATCTGATGGAAAACACTCACCCAATTTTCCCTTACTTCAGTTCTCAAAATTGTAATTTATAAATTTTATAGTTAGTATACCAAATTTAATAAAATTCGTGGAAAACTGAACACTGTTCAGTAAAAGCATATTTCCGGTTTACTAATTTCATTGAAACTCGAAATTTTGGCCATCTATTTATTTCTAATTAATTTGGTTTGGATGGTAGAATTGTAAAATCAACTATGATAGAACTTTAGAGAAAAACATAACACAACTCCTCCCATAAAAGTGGCCTTAAATGAATTTTCCCAGAGAAATGTTTTAATTAAATGTTGTAGATTTTTGTATGTGTAGTTTAATATTCAAAGTTTCAATAAAATGGTCGCAGCCATTTCTGAAAAAATCGCGAAAAAGTGAAAAAAATCATTTAGTAAAGGGGTAAAGTAAACGCACTTCCGGTCATCTGGTTTAGAATCTAGTTTATTCAAATTTATTTAGATGACAGAATTGTCTAATAAACTGAAATAGCACTTTAGAGGAAGCCATAACCCCAACCTTCCCGCAAAAGTGCCCTTAAATGAATTTTCCCAGAGAAATGTTTTAAATAAAAGTTGTAGATCTTTGTATTTTTAGTTGATACAAGAAGATTGAAGAAAATCGCTATTTTTGAGTAAATCGCGAAAAAGTGAAAAAATTAATTTGGAAAGTGGTATTTCCGGTTGTCGAATTTCGACACATAACTTACTGTCAGATTCGATGGTGATTTCTGTACGAAATATCAAGTTTGAACTTTCTGCGATTCTTCATTTTTGAGCTATGCTGTTCACATATATACAAGCTATCGTCTAAAAACCACTTTTATTTTACTCATGGGACCTCAAAATGGGATATTCCCGGTGAAAACTCGATATCGAAATTTGACACGATTACAATACTTCCTCTTACTAGAAGCAAGAGGCAGTAAAAATGTGTTTGAGATAAGCAGATTTGATGGCCCTTCTATATACGACATCCATGAACACGACCGCTGGAATAGATAGAGCTTTGAAGCTCCTTGTTAATGAAGAAAGTAACTAAGGTTTCTGTGATTTTGTGATTTTCTTCGTTCGCCAGCAATAGTATTTCGTTAACTGGTGATTAACGTTTTCAAACCGATGAACGGTTTCCATTTATCTTATTTTCAGAAGCAAAGAAAATTTACCAACTTACATGAATTTGGGAAGTGAAAAAGGGAATCTTGACAAAAAATAGATCTTATTTGTTTGCTATAAATAAATAAAATCTGAAACATGGCTACTCCTAAGGCAATCAGAAAATTTAACTGAGAAATTTGAGTTAAAGACAACTCAAAGAAAAATTATTTTATCATATGAAATGTTCGTAATTAAGTTTTCAGGAAGGCAGAAGTTAAGAGAAAAGATTCCAGGAAGGTGAACCAGAGAGAAACGTGGACTACCTTGAACACGTCAGAAGGTCGAATACACGCAACAACCTACCCAGAAGCGAGGTGGTTGCCTACTTCAGTCTGGCATTAGAATACGATTATTTTCGGACGGATTTATTTTTGGATCTCATTCGCTTGTGCTGAATGAGGAATGCAATGACAGGAAGCCATTTGTTTGATTGTGAGGCCTTATACGATGTGCGTGATTACCATTATTTAGAAATTATTTCATAATATTTTTATATATTTATCAATATATTTTGTATTTATGAATTATTTTCTTTGCTTCAAGTAATACAAAAAAGTAACATTCAAATAAAGTTATGCGAATATAATTACAAACGAGATTAAGAATAAAATACAAAAGAAAAAAAAAATTCATAAGGCCGTACGTAACGCTATACTCGCCTTTACGAATTTAGAAGATTAATTAAAAATACTGGCTGTTTTAAATGAAATGTATCCCCACTTGTTCTTTATGAAGCGAAAAGTGAATAAAAATGCGGTAAAAGAATGTGTTTGTATGTGTTTTGTACTCTTAGATGAGTGAAAGTAAAATAGAAGAAGAAGAAGGTGGAAATAAAAGATGAGATTTAAATGAATAAGATCACAGAATTATCATGAATCCTATAGTAGTTGAGATGAAAAGTAGGCATGAGTGAATTGGGGAAAATTTTTTCAAGTACCTACTGAACTCTTTCCTCCCCTCTATTCCTTGCAGCTATACTTATCTAATCGACAATACTATCCTTGATTCATTGCTCATATAATACTCCCAAATTATCTGCATCATTTATAATACTATATATTCATAAGATTTAACTTCAGAATTATGTAGGCACAATTTACAACAGTTTCCGATCGATAGACCAATAATAGATGTGTGATCTGAAGGAAGTTACAGCGATTTAATTTCCTGTATTCTTATAATCACTTTCTCTTACTCCTCGTGCGAGAAAATATTGTGATCATGTCAAATTTTCGAAATTGAGTTTTTAACAGAAATCTAAGTTTTGAGTGAATCTGAATACGATTTTTTTTTTTTTTTTTTAGCGAATAGACTCTCTTATGTGTGTCTTAACAACATATCTGAAATACGAAAAAGCGCAGGAAGCTGAAACTTGTTTTTCCGTCTAGGGACTACCACCATATCTGACATGAAGGCTCTGGGCAAAATCCATCAACCGGATGGCGACTTCATTGAATGTTTATTTCAAATTTTCACGATTTTCTTAAAAAAACATTTCAAACGGTTTTCTTTAAACTTCGTATAATTTTTTTTGGGAGAGGGGATCTAGGTAAACAGTAGAATTACGCTTTCTTGTAAAGTACCATTTTAGTACAATGTATGGTTCTAACATTTATATAATACTAGCTAACCCGACCACGCTGTGGCTCAGTCTGGTTTTTAGGCTTAACCATGCGTGATTTTGATAATTTGTTTCGATGCTTTGGAATACCCTGTCTACTAATTCTTCTTTTGAATGTACAATGTTGCAGAAATTAGATGGGAAGGTGATTTTTCCCGTTTCCGGATTTGTAGGAGCAGTGCCGTTACCGAGTTCGAGTAATTGTCTTGAACATATGGCAGCTGTTGGATCGTTTTGAAGTTGAACTCTCATATTCGTTGTTAAATGAATTTTTTTAACTGTGCTCCAATGAGTTGAATATTTCAAGCAGGCATGCAATTCATCAGCTGGTGTTGAGCGAGGTATCACTGGAAGCGTTTGCCTGAAGTCACCGGCTAGTAACACCAATGCTCCACCAAATGGAACCTGATTATTTCGCAAGTCTTTCAATGTATGGTCTAATGCTTCCAATGACTTCTTATAAGCCATTGTACACTCATCCCATACAATAATTTTGCACGCCCGAAGATCCTTTCCCATTCCTGATGTTTTAGAAATGTTACATGTTGGGTTTTCTGTGAAGTGCATGTTTAAGTCATGACAGTTTAAGAGCTGAATGCGCTGTTCTACCTCCTTCCATGAATGTAGCAACAATATCTGAAGAAGCAAGTGTTAACGCAAAATGGCCGTTTGAACGGATTTTAGCTCGGAATTTTCCGTTTCCGTGGGAAGTTCGGAATAGAGGTACTTATAAGTAGTTGAGAAAGAGGTTCAGAGTGTGAGCCGCCATCGCAACGCGTCTGAGTCTGGCTATTTCTGTCAACCTCGCGAAACGCTTGGAAAAGTTCCCGTTTCCGTGGGAACTTCGGAGTAAAAAGTATATATAAACACTCTTATATAGAAATGCAAGGTTGTGTAAAAATTTTAAGTCAATCCATCGACTACTTTTCAAGTTTGGCGGCCACAAACATACGGATGCTGAATTTTTATATATATAGATTAACATATGTTAGAATCGTTGGAAGAATTCCAAATTTAAAGAATTTCGGTTAACCGGAAGTGCGACTCTACAGAATAGGTTTTTGAATTGTTTCTTGGATCTTTCTTGAAGACGTCTATAATGATTTCTTATAAATTTGGTGTGATAATTCCACAGCAGATAAAAACAAATCAATTTTATTTGAAATAATTTTCCTTTGTTGGTTGATACGGAGGGCACCCACATTGAACATTCAAGGTTCATATATATAACCTCTACCACTTGTTTATGGCATGCCAAACTAAACGTTTTTGTAAACTTGAAATTTTTAAAGAAAATTTGATTTCTCCGAGCTCTTGGTTGGATGATAAAGGCAAGCAACGAAGAGGGAAACTTGGGTGACCAACTTGAATCTAATTCACTAATATATTGCAGTAAGAGGGTCTTGAAAGAGGGTGTAATGCGTAGTTAAAGAGTGTTTGAAGGCACACTGGCGACTGCACATTACGGTTGATGATGGAACTATTTGAAGCCAGTTCTGACTTGATTCCATTATACTTCTAAATTTTAACACTCCATATACTTCTTCTTCTTTCCATATCTCCTTTGTGCCTTGAGGCGTGCAGAAGCAGTCCCAATTCAGCCCTTCCATCGGTCCCTATCCCGTGCCATCCTTCTTATCCCCGTAAGAGATTCATTCCCCTCTTGCCTGGTCGAGTTTTTCAATATATTCCTCATACATGAGTCGAGGTCTACCTTTTGCTCTCTTGCCAATGGATCTTGCATCGAGCAATTGTTTGGCCTTGCGCCTGTCCTCCATTCCCAAAACATGGCCAAACCATCCCAACTGTCAGGCCTCCAAAATTTGCCGCATTGTCTGTACCTGGAGATCTTCTCTAATTCGCGCATTCCTGATACAGTCCCTCCTAGTTTTACCAAGGATGCGTCTCAGGAAGCGCATTTCCACCGTCGACAGCTTACTGGCATGCCTACCCAGCACCGTCCAGCTTTCAGCGCCATAAAGGCTCACACCCAAGAACACCGTTTTATATAGTGCCAATTTAGCTACAGGACTTAACTCCTGCTTTCCAATCAGTGTGTTGCTTATTTGGTAGCATACACCGTTACTTTTC
Organism: Triatoma infestans; assembly: GCA_011037195.1. Classification (NCBI taxonomy): domain Eukaryota; kingdom Metazoa; phylum Arthropoda; class Insecta; order Hemiptera; family Reduviidae; genus Triatoma; species Triatoma infestans. Next base: position 6,101 of record JAAEAF010014205.1, read on the forward strand.
TTTATCCTATTTAATACCTCCTGATCAATCCTGCCTTTCCGACTGATCACCGATCCTAAATATTCGAAGTCAGTGACTGTCTGCAAAACTTCTCCATTGCATATACTTCGGACTGATGATTCCTCATCTCTCTTTATGCACATTACCTTACTTTTGGAGGGATCAATCCTTTGCGCAGCTCTCCCACCATTCAGGCACTGCTCTCTGGAGTTGCTCTTGTGTACTTCCGATTAATACTGTATCGTCAGCCACACTCCATATATGTCTCTAAGAATTAATATAATTAGTTTATATAACAAAAATTTTCACCTACGAGACTATTCTTTCCTAAAGTGTCGCCATTATTGTTCGCATGTACTGATCAAAATACATATTGATATGAAAAAGCTTGGTTTACTGCACCGACACGGCTAGGTTACGATATATTCGCTTTGCTTTTGTTTGTTTCATTTGCTAAAAAAAAAAAATGGCCTTGAAACTTGGCCGCTATATTGCGCTACGACACCAGTGTAATTAATCAAGTAATTAATGTGGATCGGAGGGGAAAAAAGGCGAAACGATTTTTTTTTTGTGTGGTCTGTGCTTAAAGGGCATATGGGGGCATCCTAAACAATGCTGTTGATGTTGTAGACATCATCTAATCGAAAAGAATTCCCTCATATACAGGTAATTTCGCAATTGCTGAATAAGCCCATCTGAGATCAATAACTTGTATCTAGAATTTTTGTTATTTTTTAAATATGATTTGTATTTATTAGAAACTTTGGGACTTCCCAGAGGACCTGCTAAGCACTTTCATTAAAAAATAAAAGAAATCTGGTGTGAAATACTCACGTGACTATCTCTTATAACATCTGTGATCATTGGCGCTCAAAGACTTCTCAGCGCATTGTTGCCATTCGGACATTATTCTTCGTTACAGACAACAACGTCCATAACCAGGCAGTGCGCTAGTGGAGGAGACTCCCAGAGAAGATTTAAGGCCAGCACTTCCTGGACTTGAACATTGGCTCTTGCGACTTGACCATTGAGCTAATTCCGTTTCTAATATCCTTACTGAAATAAAACTGAAGAATGGATTATATATTGAAATTAATCGTACATTGTATTACTCCACTAAATTTGATCTTTTTACTTCTATTTTTAGCAAAACAACTATTCAGTGAATTAGATAGTATATTAAATTTCTCATCGATCTTTATCTAAATACAATTAAACAATAACAAACCATAAACAAATCACCTAAACTACTCCACATAGAAACGTATTCAATATGCGGGGGCAAACCACTGGAATTGTTTCGGTTGTGTTATCGGTTTCATTGTAAAGCCAGTACTAAATTATCCCTAACCCTGCTACAAGCCTCAGGCCTATATTGTCAGCGCATTATTAATTAGATTTGTATCGATTTAAACAACTAGGAATTTAAATTAAACAAATTTAATATATACATATTAACATTAATTAATTTACATTTCAGTAACATTAAAAAAAAAATATTATTTTAAGAATTTAGAAGTGGTAAATGATAAAATTCATTAACAAACACATTTTTAATATCAGTTCTTTCTGAAAAATTTTGAATCAAGTTTAGTATCATATCTGTAAAGAAGTGTTACTTATATAAAAACTTATAAAGTATAGAACTTAAAAATAATAAAAATAAGGTTTATTATAGAAGTGTGCCTAGTCCAGAGATTATATTGTAATTTCCTACTTTCATTTCATTTAGTCTTATTTTTATGTTCTTATTAATCTTTAAATTTTCAATTCATTATCTGTAAATGATGTAATTTTAATTTTGTCACTCTAGTAGAGATCATGCACTGTACAGAGAAACATCCAATAATAGTGCTCTCAACAATTTAATAATTTTGCCATTTTAGTTCAAATTAAGTTATGAAAAGTGTCACAGGGCTAATTAATATTCAATACCTAAACATAATGATGAATAATGATATACATTATTGTATAAATAATGATATCTTTGTGAATATTCCTAGGTTTGGGAAAGTAGTTACGGGCATGGAACTATATTTGGCAGATCCCCATTCGAAATTTGATGATAAATATTATTCCCATCTCCCTCAAACATGTAATTTGGTGGCTGACAATAAGCGCTTGAAAAAGTAGGAATATACCTTATATATCATGTGAGGTTGTCTATGTAAAAAAGAGACTGATAATATGTTTCTAAGCCTAAATAGTCATTGGTGGACCCATAAAATGATAAACGTTTTTTATTTATTCTATTTATTAATATTACCAAGAGTTTGGAGATTATATTACGATTTATTTTTAGTATTATTTAGTATTTATTAACGATTTTCCATTTTTAAATTAAAATTTCCGAAATACATAATCATGTTGGGATAGAAATAAATTTGTTCCTTGGATATACTGTTTTTACAATGCCAGTTTATTTGTTAATCTAAGTATCTGGTGGGTGGCCATTCTACGGGTAAAGTTAAAAGCCGGTTTTGTATGTGTTAGGTGTTAACTGGTTCGCACAGGTCGAGCCAGGTGTTTATGGTATGGGTTAAGTGTTAATCTAGTGAGTTGGTAGTGCGCAACGCTTCTCACTACTATTTGTGCCATGTTGACTTAGGCACACACTTTAATTCTTCCACTGCAAAGCTCGTTCTATCTACCGCTACGCTAAGTGGATTATTTACAATGAAGGCAGAGACCTTACTACTAGGATCTCCCTTGTTTTTACTGCAGCCAAAAACCCCATTCCCCTTGTTTCTAAGCTGGACCGACATAAAAAGGTAGTAAAAGGTTGTACACTGGACATAGGAATGAGCACACCCTAGAGGTTTTATTCTGTAGGAAAGCAAACATTTCGGTTCCATGGTATGTGCTGCCACCTCAGGTTATTACACCATCCGGAAACTACCCACTCACCCTTTTGCTCTTTCTACAATATCCATACTACAAGCACCCTACACAACAATCCCTTTCCAAGCCCATAAACAATAGTATACAGACACGCCTACTGCTTGTATGCCACGTGCCATCCACTATTGTTCTTCTTTAATGCATTACTTATCTATCTATCTCACCATGTTACTTGTATTATTAACACATTTCATATAATATACCGTTGTATGTTGTATTGCCACTCTATTGGTTAATACTAAAATAAAAGAAATTGATAATTATTTAATATATAAATATAATTATTTAATGATAGAAATAGAAATTTTGCACTCTCGAATTCAAACCATTTCTAAAAAAATATTTAAAGCAATCTAAAATAATCTATTGTTTATTGCGGGTAATGGGACCAGCGTGAGTGGGATTTTGCAAAGGATGGTCTTCACCTATGCGTTAAATATTAGATTTTTTTAAACAGAAACATTTTATTTGTTTAGAACATAAAAGAAATGAAAAATGAAAAAATTCACTTTAATAATTATAATTTTTATAACCAGGTTGTAAGAAACTCAAATCTTCTCACTAATATCATATTTTTACAGTTTTTATATCTTTAGCTATTAATTGTAACAATTATTTTATAGTTTATTTTTGCAGATGATTTTTTTTTTATTAATATTTTATGTTTTATTATTATCTCTTGTCAGATCTGTAGTCTTTACATCTGGATGAGCACGAGTCCAAATGAAGGGTTTTGGAACATATAGTTTTCCGATTACAAAGGGGCTAAAGCAAGGACGTTAGCTGCCACATACTCTTTTTAATATATATGTGGAACATGTGCTGGACCTATGGAAAATGAAGTGCCGACGTATGGGGATCAGAATTGGAGATGACACATTATATATACTGCGTTTGCTGACGATCAAGTCATAACAGCAGAAGATGCTGATGATTCGGCGTACATGATGAGGAAACTAAACCAAGAATTCCTTAAGTGGGGGGAGGTCGGCAAACAAAAGACAGAATATATGGTTTCTGGCGAAACTGGGGATACCTTAAAGATTGATGATAATTGGTTTATTTCCCACGTAAATGATTTCAAATTTCTCGGCTTTTCAATCAGCCAAATAGGAACCAGTGACTCGGACATTTAAAAAAAAAGCCAGTCTGGTAGGAAACTCGTGAGGGCACTGAATTCTGTCTTATGGTCCAAGCAGGTTAGTTTGGAAGTTAAAAGAAAAAAATGTCATGCCTTCATTGAAAGTGTTGCCCTCTATGGTTTAGAATGCTGGACGGTTACAATAAAGCTGGAAAGAATTCTTCTGATCATGGAAATGGACTTTTGGAGGTGAAGCTGTGGAGACTCCAGATTGGAATATATTCCTAAAGCGGAAATACGGCGGCGCATACGGCATTCTGCAGCATTATCCATGACGTAGAAACCCGGCGGATAATTTGGTGTGGTCATGTCATGAGGATGAGTGAAGAAAGATGGCCAAAAAAATGCTCCAGTACAGGCTGATGGAAAGGAGACGGTGCGGTAAGCCAAGGAAGTCATGGATGGACGGCGTGCCGGAAGCTGTGATGGCTAGAGGTCTACGTGAGGCAGAATGGCAAGATAGTGAGTGCTGGAGGGAAACTATTTTGGGCAACGGGATGCCTGAACGGTGTAAACACCCGTAAAAAAAAAAAAAATTATTATCTTCCAAGTTTAAAATCTTAGTTGCAATTGAGCTACAAGCTGGAATTTTATGTTGCTGCCATGTAAAATAAAATTCGATTTATTTTTGAGGAAGTTGAGTGTAAACCTTCTGAAATAGAAATAATTTTCCATCCACTATTGTTTGGTTAAAAGGAAATCCCCCGCTTTCAAATTGCTCTTTGTGAAGTGGTCGGCAAAAAAATGGCAATGTATGTATCAGGATTTCGTATTGTTACTTTCTCTTTGCTGCTGATAAAAGGAAGTATTGCTTCTTGTCATGTTTCCGATATCGAGTTTCCACCGGAAATACAAGTTTTTAGATCCCCTGAGTTTATGAAAAAATGGAATATGTGTAGGGTCAGCACAAATCAAGAACGGATAATGGTAAAAACGATCAAACATTTTATATCGTTTAAGTTCTACCAGGGGTCCAACAATAAAATTTTGGTCAAGATTGGTCAACCGGAAGTCAACCACCCTACTAAATTGATTTGTGATATTTTGGCGATTTTCTCGCAAAACGACTCCAAAGATTTTCTTTAAACATGATGTATATTGTAACGCAGCCAGTGGTGCCATCTAGAATAGGAAGTAGGAACCTCAAATTCTCTTAGTGGCTGCTAGGAAGCGTTGGCGACGCGCTCTAGTTCTCTCTGGAAGGATTGAGAAGATTCTAGAAGATTCTCCACCGGTATAAATAGTGGGACCGCAGAGAGTTGGAGAGTTTTCTAGTTACAAACGAAGTGTACGTTTGTGGAAAGTGTATAAAAAGTGAACAAAGTGAACTTTTGTGGTTTAAACTGTGAAGTAATTATTATTAAGTGTTGTATTTTGTAATTTATTGTGTATAACAATAAATTGGTGTTTTCTTTATTGAAGTTTAGAGTATTTTATCTATACGAACCCACTTAAAACTAGTTGCAGTGGCTAGTTTAGAGGGAAAAAAGTTACAATATATTAAAGACCATAACGATTCTATCAGTTTTTTGTGATTTTCGTGTTAAAGATACCATTGAGTTTCTTTAAACTTGCTATATACCTCCACTATACATGCATCGACCAACCACTTTTATTTGGACTATACGTACATACAACAAATTCCAAGTTTTAAATAAATTTATAGTAATTAATATATAAATTGTAGTAAAAAGAGTCTTATTAGTGGTTCACACCAGATATTTGTTTTGTAATTATGTTGCGAGAATTGTGAATATTTGTGTTCGACATTTTGACTATTAAAATATCAATTCTCAATCATTCTACGTATACCAATTCTCTTGAATATCGTTTACATCCTTTGCAGGCTACGGCGATTCCTTTAATGTACTAAGAAAGTTACATAATTTCATGAGGAATTATATCTTATTTCAAAATAATTCAATGGAATAATAAATGTTAAGAATAGTTTACATTCTAATTCAAGTATTTCTTTTTTTTTTAAGGTATACCTAATTTCAATTTCTTAATAATTTCTTCAATAATAAGATTCTATTTATTTTTAATAATGATATCCTTACTGTTATATGTAAATATAAAAGTAGACATTACGTATATAGACGGCAGGTAGATAGATAGTTTGATAATTTGTCTTTATTTTCAATAAATACATAATATATATACTTTAAAACAATATTATTATAAAAACTGACTCTACCCCATGATCAATGTGATCGCCCGAGGGAGGTTTGTTTGCTTATTATATTTAGATTTTATTTTTATTTTATTTTTTTTAAATAATATTATCTCATTATTTATAATATTATTATTTATTCTATTATTAAATCAAAGAAAGAGTTTAGAATAATACTATTCATCAAAACTGGGCAATTAAAACAATTCACATTCTTCAATTTTACCAAATATTTAATTTAATATTTTATTTTCATTATTATTATTATTATTGTTATTATTATTTATTTATTTATTTATTTTTGGAATGTTTTAGTTGTAAATTTTCTTTGACTATTCCCGCTTTCACAAGTACCAATATTATTAGTACTTTTACCATTTTCACCATCCATTTTATTTATAATTAAATTAAAGTAGATTATTTTCGAAAAAGTTATAGCTTAATATCATATTCAACATTATTAACTTTATTGTAATATTAATTTTAATTAGTGAAATATTTATTTATTTAAGATAGTAGCCAATTTTGAAAGAAACATAATGTAAACTTAACCAAACAGAATGAATACGAATAAAAATAAAATATAGAAATATAAAAATTACCAATATTTATAAAGAATATACGTATAGAAAATACAAAAAAATAAATCATAAAATATAAAAATCTTTATATAATATGAAACAATGGAAAAAAAAATTGGATAAACGTGATAAATTTGTGCACAAAATCCATCACAACAAAAAGTGAGAATAAATAGTGCAAGAAATGTACAATCTAATTTAAACAACATAGAATAAATGTGAAATAAAATATTTTTTAAGTTTCTGTAAAATAATATGTATCTTTTGTATCATCGTTTTGAAAAGTAGTAATTTTGATCACTATCTGATTATTTGTTTTTGAGTTATCTCGTTTCACATAGATACACTCCCCCACTCCTTCTCACTCCCACTCTCAAAAAAAAAAAAAAAAAAAAAATTATATATTTATATAAATAGTTGAAAATATTTTGTTAAATTCAGTATATCTTAAAACATAATATACCGGGAAAAACTCAATTTTCCTTTAAAGCCGTAAGAAAAAAGTAAAAATGTTATTAAAAATTGTTGGCAGAGTAAAAGCAAATATTTCCAAGGAAACATCCACAATGGCATGGCGCTAAGTAAACATTGATACAGTGAGAAGTCAGTTAGGTAGTCCCAGCTTAGTGACACCCGACCAGTTAGTTATTAGGGCCAAGGTACCTTCTGCCAGCCTAGATAGCCACGTAATAGGGGCCGGCAGTCGACTTAACTACGGCTGACAGATATTCCATTACAGCCATTAATGGTCAGTGCCCAAGGGATCTCCATCTCCCCCCCTCACCATTCTCTTTTCACCAACATCTAACAAAACTATGTCTTATTTTAGTATTATCAGTGATGAGCTACATTCTTTATATAATGTAATAAACCAATCTATTGAACTAATTTAATTGGTTTAAGAATTATTCATGTATTAATATGAAAGCTAAAACTATTATTAACTTATATATTAAATGAATTTCTATTTATGAAAATATATCTGCTATTATTACTTTCTCTTACTCCTAAGTAAGAGGAATTATTGTAATCGTGCCAAATTTTCGATATCGAGTTTTCACTGGTAATATCCGTTTTGAGGTCCCCTGAGTCCAAAAAATTGGTTTTTAGAAAATGTTCTGTGTGTGTATATATGAATGTGAAAAGCATAGCTCAAAAACGTAAAACCTAAGAAATGTCAAACTTGATATTCCGTTTAGATATGACCATAGAATCCGACAGTAGGTTATCTGTTAAAATTCCTCAACCGGAAATACCACTTTACTAGTTTTTTGTTTTTAACGATTTTCTCCAAAATGGCTCCAACGATTTTCTTGAAACTTCGTACACATCAACTATACAAACAAAGCGCTACAACTTTTATTTGAAACATTTCTCCGGAAAAAATTCATTTAAGGGCCACTTTTGAGTTGTGTTGGGGTTACAGTTTCCTCTAAAGTGCTATTTAAGTTTATTACACAAAATTCTATCATCTAAATAATATTAATTAATATTAAATATGTTGTTGAAATTCCGAGTTAAAAAAAAAAAAATTCGGATGACCAGAAGTGCATTTTTACTACGAAGTATTTTTCAATCTTTGCGAATTTATCCAAATTTCTTTTATTAAATTTGATATACTAACTATAAATTATGTCAATTATAATTTTGAGAACTGGAGTAAGAGAAAGTTGTGTGAATGTATCATATCGGATTTTTTTTTTTTAGTTCATAAAAATTTGGCATACAAACAAATGCTATTGAAATAGTAATTAAGGGGAGATACCCTTAATTACCCTTAATTAACATCTTAATTCTAAGGTGTTATTTCCATTTCGTCAAACATTGATGTACAAATGACTATCCTTTATGGTATATTAGATTTGTTTGAATATTAACTTAAAATAACATCAAAAGATCCACCAGAACTAGAAAAAAAAAAATCTGGTGTGAAACATTCACACAACTTTCTCTTACTCCCGTTCTCAAATTATAATTGACAAAGGTTATAGTTTGTGTACCAAATTTAATGAAATTCGTCGAAAACTGAAAAACTGTTCAGTAAAAGCGCACTTCCGGCTTACAAATTTTCTTAAAACTTGGAATTTAGGCCATCTATTTATTTCTAATTAATTTTGTTTGGATGATAGAAATGTATAATCAACTATGGATAGCACTTTAGAGGAAGCTGTAACCCCTCCCCTCCCCTAAAAGCGCCCTTAAATGAATTTTCCCAGAGAAATGTTTTAAATAAAAGTTATAGATCTTTGTATGTTTAGTTTATTTGTTGCTTAGTTGTTTCAAGAAAATCGTCGGAGCCATTTTTGAGAAAATCGCGAAAAAGTGAAAAAAATCATTTAGTAAAGTGGTAAAGTAAACGCACTTCCGGTTATCCGAGTTTTTTCAAACTCGGAATTTCAACAAGATATTTAATTTTAAATTACATTATTTAGATGATAGAATTGTCTAATAAACTGAAATAGCACTTTAGATGAAAACCTACTCCACCCCTCCAACTAAGTGCCCTTAAATGAATTTTTCCACAGAAAAATTTTAAATAAAAGTTGTAACTGTTAGTATGTGTAGTTGATATACTAAGTTTAAAGAAAATCATTGGAGCGATTTTTGAGAAAATCGCCAAAACGTAAAAAAACCAACAAGTAAAGTGGTACTTCCGGTTGAGGAATTTTAACAGATGACCCACTGTCGGGTCCCATGGTGATACCTAAACGGAATATCAAGTTTGAACTTTCTACGATTTTTCGTTTTTGAGCTATGCTGTTCACATACATACACACACACACACAGACACACACACCACACATACAAACACACAGACCATTGCTAAAAACTACTTTTTGAACTCAGGGGACCACAAAACGGTATATTTCCGGTGAAAACTCGATATCGAAAATTTGACACGATTACAATACTTCCTCTTACTAGGAGTTAGAGAAAGTAAAAAAAAAAATGATAGCCATTTATTTATGTATATAGTATATGCAGTTTAAAGAAAATCGCAAAAAAAACGAAAAAAATAAAAAAACAAATCAGTGAAGGATGAGGTAATGGTATGCAACGCAATACACCGGTTTAAGCTCCCTGCGATTTGTTGTCCTCGAGACATTCACACAAACACACACAACACAAACCTTGTATTTTATGTGAAAACTCAATTTCGAAAGAAAAAGAATAGTATAGTCTACATAGTTTACTGCCATATAAATAAATTAAAGTTTAAAGCGTTGCGGACTTTTCGTATTAGATTTTACTTGGGAAAAAACAGTGGATAACTATGATCAGAACATTTTTCTATCTGTATTTATTTTTGATGCTGTAAACTTTTGGAGTTTGATAGAGTAAAATAGTAGAGAAAGTATTAAAATAATACTTGATGAACTACAAAAGTTCAAAATTTGAAGCTAAGAGTATATTCATGCTTTAACTCTCAATTCTTTAGATATTTCAATATCTAAAGCACTGTCTTTGTCTTTTTCAATGCATTCAACATCCAAACTACCACGTGGAATTTTACTTAAGAAAACGCAAGCTTACAATCGAATATTATTAGTGAAAATACATTACTTCATTATAAATTACTTCAATACAGAATATATACTGGGTAAATTTATCAGAAGAAATTCTTAAAATACAGCACTGTAACATCAGTATTATTTGATGAATAATATTTTTAGCAAAATGTATCGAATTGTGTTGATGCAGACTGTAGAAATCACCAAACAATTTAAACTTCACATGTGACACACATATTTCCCAATAATTTAAAAATTAATTTTGAGAAAACAGACACATAAATATATTATAAATAATACAGTTAATGAAGAATGATAGTGGGCATTGTTGAAATCTGTAAACTTATCTATTCTGAAGTAATAAATTTATTTCACAAATAATTTTAATAAAATAATCAACTTATTTAGTAATTACTTTGATATGGCTGTATGGAAAACTTACACATTATGGGGTAGACGTCAATTCCTTATTTCCTGGGGAAATCTCTTGAAATATCTAACTTAAATATATTATAACCATGAACTTCCTTATTCATTTCGGTTCAGGATTATAATAAATAATATTTCACTGCAACAAAACCAACATTATAAAACCCCAAAGGAAATAACAATCTAAAGAAGCTTTAAACCAAAATGTTTGAAGGAAAATAATTATAATTCTGCAAAGTTTGACTGAGATAGGAGAAACAAGTTGATTAACACTTTTAGTATACAGTTTATTAACAGTTTATAAACCATCTTTCCAACAGTTTCAGTAATGTACATGACAAGTAGGATAATTTATAATATGATGTAACCAATGGTTTAATCAGTTTTAGAGAGATCCAACAACGGACCACTGTGTATAGTTTAGTAGCTTAAAAAGTCTTATAATACCAGCAGACTTATTAATTAATTATATAATTTTAAATGAGCAAATCAAGTAATTGTCTTCAGCATTACATGGATAACATATTTTTGTAAGTCGTAAGCGAGTAATGTAATAATAAGGCCAAGGAAACATGTATTAAAATAACAAGTTTGAAGGAAAAATGTCATTTAGTATTGTAATCATTGTAATGTAATGGGATCTCAATCAAAATTAATAAACCGTAATGCGGAAAAACCAATAGTCAAACTTTAATTACTTCCTGCCTAGGCCAATCTAGGGAGGGAGAATTTTATATAAATAAAGGCAAGCTAGCTTTATAGGAAAAACAGTTTTCGACAGTAGTTAGTTGTAGTGGAAGAAGTAAATGAAAATATATTTTGCTTGAAGAAAAATATTATTTGAACGTTGGCTGGCAAAAGGGTAAAATCCAGGTACAAGACTACCGTTAGAAAAGAGGTCGCAGAACTTAGTTAGCTTTGTCTTTTGCCCCTTCTCACAGGAAAGGATTTGAACTACCAAGAGAAAGCATTTTTTCAAGAGAGTCTAAATTCTGCATTTAACCACACCAGTCTAAATTGAACATTCTACTACTATTATTCAAGGAGTCAACGACAGTGCCAGTTATAAGTTAAACAAGAGTTTAAATCAATCTAGCTAGTTTCAGTACATTTATAAGCATATTATTGTGATATTGTAAAGTATTTAAATACATTTAGAGAATAATGTATTTATTTTAAAAACAGTGGTGATCTCTTGCTTGTTTCTAATACTTCTCTCTCTTTAAACTATACATACACACTAGCCCTTTACAAAACCGCTCGTGCTGTACACTACTGCAACATACAACAACGCATCACACCAAAGACATTTCATAGACAACACATTCAACGTACTTTCTATTTCTCAGCCAGTCTTGTCTCTCGTAATTATTCTCTCGCTACCTTAATTCTCAAATATACAACCAGTGTAAAGTCCTTGCAGTTTGTACAATTTCATTCATTACAATGTCCAATGCATCTATAAGTTTATTTCTTCACTTTCTTAAATTATTTCTATTCTCTCTCTCTCTCTCTCTCTCCTTCTCACTTCTACTACCGTAATTAGAAAAAAATCGTGTTTTTATATGTATACATAATATATTTTTAGGCAACTTGAATAATTATCAGAGCATCAGAGGCTTCATTTGTGATGAGATTTCATTAGTGAATGATATAGGAAGAGAGCCCCTAAATCATCAATTTTCTTCGTTGAAATGTCTGAAATGAAGTGAAAAGTTTTAATAAAACATGCAGGTAATATCAGTCATGTATGTTAATGTTAACTATGAAAAACAGTTTCAAAGAAAATTTCAAAAAACAACAAAGAAATTTATATAAAGTTTGAAAAATTCAATTGAGAATTTCATTGATGTTTCCACAACCGATAGTCATTCATGAAATATTGAAAACAATGAAAGCTAGGATAAAATCTAGTTGAGATAAACTATCATGATCTTCTAGGGAAGCATCTGCATTACTTTTTTAAAGCAACTGATTTCTTCATTAGTATATTCACAAGTGATTTTTTTAATTTAAGGCGCGTCAACATCCATGGTTCACAGTTAACATTAACATACGTAACTGACATTACCTACATGTTTTATTAAAACTTTTCACTTCATTTCAGACATTTCAACGAGAAAATTGATTTTAGGATTGATGATTTAGGGATTCTCTTCCTATAATACACGCTTCCGCTGCCTCTATTATAAATAAAGGACTATTATTGTCATTATTATATCCTTATTATGTTTTATAAATATGGATAATTATGTAAATAGTTAAATAATTTATATAACAATAATAAACTCAAAAACAAATAACTGTAAAAATCTATTAAAACACAACAATAAAATAACTAAGAGTTTACACTTTAGTAGATTGGTATGGGTCGTAATAGCATTTTTCGGATTTGTTATTGGTAATCAAACTCATCAAGTGTTATTGGACCATAGTTGTTGTGTTGGTCTTATAACTCATCAATAATCAACTACTTTCAAGAGGATTACTACAGTATGGGCAAAATATCAATTTAACTAAACCAATTATGCTGTTTTACGCTGAAGATTCTAAAATTATTCATGTCAATGATTGCCGATGTTTTGAAAGATAATAAAACACATAAAGAACTTAATCCCATTATAGTTATGGGGCTGAGAACCCAGAGTTTTGACCAAGCATGGAAGATTTACGGGATCCCAATACTAGTCTCATTTTTGTCTTTTCACTTATTCCTGCCTAATTGCAAATGACCCTCAGTTACCACCTTTGAAATTCTGTTTAATACTTTTTAAAGTCCAGTAGTGCTGTCCTTAGATTTTCTCTTTCTAGGAGCTTCTACAACTCACGCCCCGGAGATGGAAGTGTTGTCTGTAACGAGAGAATATTGTCCGGAGGCCGGCAGATAGCAATGAGAACCCTTCGGGCGCCAATGACCATGGATGTTGACGCGCCTTAAATAAAAAAAAAAACTTTTGAATATACTAAAGAAGCAATCAGTTTCTTTAAAAAAGTAATGCAGATGCTTCCTTAGAAGATCATGAAAATTTACCTCTACCGCATAGGAAAAGACACTATACCCATTTCTTCGAACTCTAATTACTATAGCTTCATTTTTGTTATTCTTGTATGCTGACTTGGGAATATTTTCTAGCAAAAGGTCAACTCATTTTTAAGGGAATTTGAGTACGTGTAATAACTGTACAATAGCCTGATATATTTCAATGACCATTTCTTTTGACCATACTAGCCTCGAATCACTAGCCTTTTGAAAAAGGGAAAATTATTTTTATTTTACTTTCTTTTACATTGACAAAGCATCCATTATCTTCAAGTATTTGTGTTCGTCAGTGACCATACATATTGAAAAATCTGACTAAGACTTATTTCTAACAGAGGTAACCGTTTTATTTATTACGTATGCCCATCCCAATCATACTACACACGTATATTATGTAATGATTAATGTAAAAAAATGAAAAATTATGTAATTAAAATATGTAGCAGTACTGCGTACAACATTGATTGAAAGTAACCTCAATCACTAGTGATTGGAAGTAGTGTTTCATACATTTGTGATTTGAAAGTTGAAATTTTATTTCAAATTAGTGAAATAATTGTTTTATTAAACAAGGACTGAGGAATTGGAAATATATTCAGCGTATACGACAAACGGGTCAAACGTTGAATTAATATAGTAGTACAAATTTCGTAGATTAAACGAAGCAATAAAATGATATTAAAACAGACGTGAAGTGAATAGAAATCTTATAAAATCAAATTGAACAATGCAGTACACAACAACGCTTGGCAATTAAAATTCTGCAAAAATATGACATTACTTAATCAGTAATTAAGCCCATTAATCATCTAACACCGAAAAACAATAGTGAAACAAAATTATAATACAATATAATATTTATTAATTTGTCAAATAATGGAAAAACATAATATAATAATTGTAACATTAAAGATAAATGTGGCATAACTCCGTTTAAGTTTCGTTTACAAGATAGAAATCTAACCATATGCATGAAAAAACAGCAGTTTAATTATTTCATAAAATAAGTCTTCCACTTTTGATAATAGAGCGCTGTACTTGTCGCAAAACTTGTTCCATCTTACTGATGGTATTCTGCTAAAAGTGGAGCACTCTACTACCCAAAGATGGAACAAGTTTTGCGACAAATGCAGCGCTTTACTATCAGAAGTGGAAGACGTATTTTAGAAAATGAATTAACTGCTATTTTTTTTCTATGCATATGGTTAGATTTTGTATCTTATTCAAAACGAAACTTAAACGGAGTTAAATCACATATTTTGTGAATTAAACGTGATGTGCAATTGTACATTTTGTGCTTCTTTCTATTAATTTTACAATAAACGAAAAGTGAAGCTTATTTCACTCATGCTTTTACCTTACGTACGGTGTATACCTCCAGTAACATTTTTTTTGAAACTATAATCAAGGTTTTGTCTTCCACGAAGCACACTTGTAGTTTATATGATCTGGATTTTGTAGAAATACACTATCACATGCCAGCTTAAGATAATATAGACATTGCTTGAAAGGACTATTTCCAGCCAGAAAATGTTAATCTGGTAGTGAAGTTTATAATGAGTAGACTTTTTATCCGTTCAATAACTTTTGGAAAATATGCTTATATGCTTTGGTCACAGCACCATTTATGGGCGATCAAGAAGTTTAAGAAAAAGAGTGTTGGACAAAAATTACAGGTAAGGAGTAATTCTGAGAGTCTTCTTTAGCTTTGTAATCCGCCAGCTCATTACCCTCAACATTAATATGCGCTTTCTCCTTTGACAGCCCAGAAATTCTTACAATTCTAATTTAAGCTTTCACCATTCAATTCCATAATGGCTTTTTTATATATTGAACTAGTAATTGAAAGAAAAAGAAAGGTAGGGAAATTTAAGTCTGAGATGATACAACTTTATTTTTTTTTTAGTAAATTGAGGATACATTTGAAAGAAAAATAAATGTTGTAAAATAGCAGAAGATTTGCCAGTACAGTGGATTAGTTTGCAAGTAGGATTCAGTAGAGTGAGAGTTGTGTTCAAGTTGGGAAGGTAATTTGTTGATATGGTCAATAAGAAGTTTAGGATTTAGATAGGAAACTAGCGGGGTAAGTAGGTTTGGGGATGAGTGGAAAGTATAAATCAGGAGAAGTATGTGGAGACTGAGAAAGTAGCAATGTTTGTTGCTCTAGTTTCTCGCACTATCTGGCTGTCTCAAACTTTCTCTCACAGACTCTCATTCTCAGTGGTGCAATAAAACTTGCAAAGTGGACAGAATTTGTAGACAACGTTTGGTGCAATGTTCAAACTAAACGTACCGTGTTTTCTCACTCCTACATTAGCCTGGGGCGTGATTGTGTGCGTATTTATTTGTATTGTATATACTCTCACTGTTTATTCCATTTACTTTCCTCACCTGGCTCTCGTACTAAATCTCTTTATATCTACTAGACCTTATTCTCCTACCTCCTTTACAAAATCACAGTCTCTTTCTCTCCTTTATTCACTATACTTGTGACATCACTAGGTAATACGATGAAAGACAACTCATATTTTATTCATTGCATTATCATTGTCCACTGGACTTCAAGTATGTGTAAAGTTTGTATGTGCATATATGTATTTCTGGCCATAGCATTTTTCGTATTGTGCTAGGGAACAGTCATTGTTTGATTTGTCCAAACACGATCAAGTGGAATTTGATTTATTTCAACAAGTATTGTAAACAATTTGGCTTACTGGAGAACAGGCTTTGGATGTTAAATCAGATTTCATTTTTATTTTTTATTTATATTCTGTTTTCTATTGTATGTTGCTTACTTTAATTCAAATAATAATAAAAAAAAAAAAATCTGTAGAAGTAAAGCAAAAGTTTTATCAAGATCGGAAGAATGATGTTCAGAGCAATAATTGGCTTTATACAATGAGAATTCAAAACAGTTCCACCTTCCTGTTTTTGATTCATTTCTGAGATAAATCATTATTGCTGGTTATGCATCCTCTAAATTAAAAAAGTTATTAGGCAGGATGCAGCAGCTGCTTAACTCTCTCAGAGCTTTGTTTCAAGAGTCTCCGGAAGTACTAGGGTAACAGAAAGAGTTTCTAATAACACTGGATGCAAAGACCAGTATGGTAACAACGACATTAGGTCACTTCCTCTTACCGTCGCCTAAAATCGTCGTCTTGTAGATATTAGCTTTAATAGATTAGATTAAATTAGATTCTTTGGGAGGATTGGCTCTTCAGCCTGCGCCACCGCGACTCCTGTGAGTCTATTGTGGCACCCCCTAAGTTGGAGACCCTACACCCGTCCTGTCCTTCATCGAACTGTGGAGTCTGGGGAGGTCTCCTCAGGTAGTCAATTAGAGCACCCTCTCGAACCCAGTCTGCCTTATATATCTAATAGACCCGAGAGGGGCCCCTGGCTGAGGCTTGCAGGCACCAGCTTTTCTTCTCCGAATAGGCGGTACCTCAGCCATACTAGCCGCTCGCACTGACATAGCACATGCAGTGCTATTTTCCTCTTCTTCTTGACAAAACCTACACAGGCTATCCATTGCCGGGGCCATGCGGTACATGTGCTTATTGAGTTTGCAATGGCCAGTGAGAACGCCAAATGCCATCCTTATGGCCACCCGGCCTAGTTGGAGTAATTCTGCAATTAGCCTGGGCGAGTAGCTATAAATAAACGTTTTCGCCTGCCTCTGGCCTGGGGTTTTAGCCCACCATTCCCTTGATCGATCGTGCATCCATGTCCTAATGGATGCACTAATGAGGCATCTTGAGACACCACAGAACGGTTCCGGCCCTATAAGTGTTCCAATGCAATCCTCCCGGGCCAAACGATCTGCCGCCTCATTATATCGGTGACCCGAATGCCCAGGTACCCAAACCAAGAAGACCTTGTTATGGCTACTAATATCCCTAAGTGCACCTAGGCAATCCCCACATCAGCCTTGAGCTGATCTCCCACGAGTCAATTGCCCGCAGGGCAGCTAGCTTTCATAGATTGCTGTTCTATGGATTTAATTTAATCTTGTTGTTAACGCATTACTAGAAAATGTCTGAATTTTTCCTTGTATCCTGCTTCATTTTGTGTTCATCAACCGCTAGCAGAACACGCCTGTTATTCATTATATGATGGAAAAGGATAAAAGGGATCGGATGAGGTGCTTCTGCAAGTAATCACGTCGTATAAGATCATGAATTGGATATTTTTATTAGCTCTTTAATAATTTAGAGGTGGTGGGGAAGCACATGTCCCCAAAGCAAGTAATAGTTGAAAACCTGACGTAAGCGCGAATAAACTCGAACAAGCCTACATAACAGTTGAAATTTAATGTCAATGGTTCTTAGAAATCCAAAAATCATTTTTTTTTTCCCGGAAGAATGTATCAAATAAATACGTAAGTGATACATTCATATCTGGGCAAACAGCATTTCAAATTTAATGAAATTCATTCTAGCAGGTTTAGAGAATATTCCAAAAAACTAGAAAACTATTCAGTAAAGTCGCACTATGGGTTGACAAATTTTCTAAAAATTTGGAATTCAAACAATAATTTAATAATTATCATATTATATGGGTGATAGAACCATACATATACTAAAGTTGTACTTTAGATGTAAGTTTAACATTTCTGCACCTCCCCCAGAACCTTCCCTAAATTTTCCTAGAAAAATGTTTTACATAAAAATGTTATTTATTTATGTGTGTAAACAGTAGGTATACTAAAATTATTGGAACCATTTTTGATAAAATCCCCCACCCCAAAAAAAATCGCATTCCGGTTAACGGAATTAGACCAAAACTTTTTGTTAGGTGTGGAGGTGGAACTAAAGGAAATATCAAATTTTGAAGTCCCTGCGATTTTTCGTTTTTAGAGATATGTTCGCATTCCTGGTGAAAACTCCATTTCCAAAAATTAAAAAAAAAAAAATGCGCGTAATCCTTCACTATTTAGAAGGATTATGGTATTAAGTGAATATTTTTTCTAGTTGTGCATACTTCGTACTTTGATTGATTATAATTCTCAATTTTCTTTTTCTTTAAATATGATTTTAAAAATGGCCGCAGGCTCTACACCTACTTTTGAAAATATTTTTATCAATCAGATCCTTGATATTTGTTCAATAGTTGTTCTACTGTTCTTAGGTGAAATTTGAAAAGCCAGATTATTCAAAACTTTGTCTCTTAATTAGAAATTTCGGTTTATAATATAGTAAATTTAAGTGAACTCTTGTTCCAAAGATAGCTTAGTTGATCATCAACAGTTTGCATATTTTGATAACTATTGTAAGTAATGTTTATTATTATTAAATTAGCTTATATAATTATTGTTTATATTTGCTTGTATAATAACTAGTAAATTTTAAGAGATAGTTCACTGTAGATTCAAATTGTCAATTATTATTCATAAATAATTCAAAACTAGAATTTAGAATTAATAAAATAATGTTGTTACTAATCTCTGTTTTAGCAGCAATTCAACTTGTAGATCCCCAGAAAATGATATAAAAATTTTTAATTTTCTTGACATGTTCAAAATTCTTTAAAGATATTTTTAGTTTCTTTTTTTTTTTTTGAGTGGGGGCGTAGAAAGAAAATTTGTCCACCAAAATTTTATTTTTGTTTGTTTCGAAACATTTAGAGGATATTCGACCTCCTCATTCCTCATTTCCGCCTCCTATTGAGTAAAGTGTTTGTATAATTATTTTTTATTTAAACGGCAAGAATTGGGTATTTGAATCATCTGATACCGTTTCCCAACTATATTAAACCAACTAAACTAATAATAGTTCAATATTTGTATTTTTTTTTTTTGAAAACAAACCTTTCATTTTATCTTTTTACTTTCTTTTACTCCTGTTTAAGAGGAAGTAATGCGATCGTGTTAAAATTTCGAAATTGAGAGTTTTCATCGGAAATACATGTTTTTAGGTCCCCTCTGAGTATGAAAATAAATGTTGTTAACGAATAATCTTTATGTATGTCTGTGAACAAAATATCTCAAAACCGAGAAGTCGCAGGAAGCTCAAACTTGAGATACGCTGTACGAGTGATTCAGCATACACTTGAAGAAATGTCCAAAAACAATAGAATATGAAGAGCACGCAATACAAACTATAAGTAGACTAAAACAGAGATATCAAGTAAGCAATTTTACTACTTTGGATTAATGCTAAGTCTGGATCACTTATGAATAGCCAATTGGATAATATTTAATTGAAAACTGCCTGTGCTTCAAATCTATCCAGTAATCGGGCTGATAAATGAAGGTTCACTTGATCATAGTTCGTGGGTGTCAGCTCACCTTCACTAAAGAGAATGTGACTTCTCAATTTACTAATTATTGGCCAGCATCGAATATCAGTGCAAACATTTAGGGTAAATGAGAGAATGGCAGAGCAAGATTATGTAATGTAGCTCATATAAGTGTGAAAAATCGAAGCAGATTGTAGAAATGAAAGCAGTGGAGGTTCCAGAGATGTGATATTAAATACTAGAGTGGGATGGACAATTCTTAGTGTTGTAACGAAATAGAATATATAAAAAAAATAATTATGTTGTGAATATCGGGCTAGCTGCAGCAGAGTTGACAAATAGAAGATCTAGGTTCAAAAAAAATGTTCTATTATTGGAAAGATAGGTGTTAACGTAAACGAAAGTACGTACTTAATAGATGATGTTACGAAAAACTTTATAAATGATAAAATAAATTTTGTTAATGAACGTCAAATAGTAGTATTAATGAGGAAAACAATGCTCTATTAGAATCATATTATTCCTAAGATTGACCCGTTCTAAACGTCCCAACTTTACCTCAATAAGAAAATACAAATTAAACGAATTTAGTATACTTATCGATTGTCTAGAAAAAATGGCAGCAACCATAAATTCTAGCTCATTAACATACATTAATAAAGCCCATAAGAATTCAAAGATTTTTGATCACTTTAAATTTTCTTATTGTATCCTTCGACAAAGGACTCTCTATGAATTTCAATTTAAATTCATGGAAGAAAAATACAGAGTTTAAAATGTGAAGGGTCGAAAGCGAATAACCAGAAGGTTCTGGAAGAGTATTACTATTCGGAATATCTTCACTGCGTTTGACCTAGCGCAATAAGCAACCTGAATTAAGGATTGGCACTATCGTCTTATTCCAAGATCAGTCGCAAAGGCTCTACTGGTTCTTAAATATTTGCTAAGGCGGATATGGAAGAATTAGAATCTACAAAGTGCCAGAGGTTAATGGACAAAAAATGGAGCCTTTTATGTCGCTCTTTCGCTAGAACAGTTAGAACCTATTGCCCTGGAGGGAGTATGTTACAAATATTTAAATACTTTATATTTCCTCGATCTTATTGACAGCAGTGGATTTTTCTAATTTTCAAATCAGAGGGTTTTATTATTATATGCTTTTTTTTTTTTATATTTTGACTATTAGTTTTATATTGTACAATAAATGTTTGAGTTGTAAATAAATACAAAAGTGTTTTTAATGAAGATCTGATGAAGTAACGTTTGATAGGTTTATTCTCCATAAATATTCAATAATTATAAAATAATGTTTAGGGGTTGCCATGTGAAAGTCTATTATGTCATACTGTTCATTAAAACATCCTGAAGATGAGTGAACAACTAAAACTGGCCGATGAGCACAAAATACAGCAGGCTATTACAGGAAAATCACCGATGCAATAATTATAGCATGCTTTATTTTTTTGATTTATTTATGTTTTGCTTTTTCTTTGTTAAAAAAAAAAAATACATTATTCAAGCCTTACTTTATGGAGGGAATTCCAAGAAATATTTTATTTCTTATATTAAATTTACATAGTGTGTTGTTTACTGGTGGTAAGAGAGATTGTATTCCAAATACAGGTGAACAAAATAAAATGTTGTTTTGGTAATAATACCGAGCTAGTGAAAAATAGTATAAAAGAAATTGTCGGATTTTAGTACTACCCTTTAGGATGTTAGGATATATTTATTATAGGACAATGGTGCTAGTGGACAATAGTTAGGGACAATGGTCCGGCATCTTTGCCCTATTTATGTTTACTCTGTGTAGGACAGGTGGACAATTCTCAAGCAGTAAGACTATTTGGGACAATGTCCTGATATACGAGGAGCACTAGGTGTAAAACACCCACAACACTATATACATACACATGCATATATATATATATATATATATATGCAATGCAATATAGTTCTAGATTACAAAAGGCTAGAACAAGCATCAACTCTACATCTAAAGACGCAACATTTTCACAACTTAAATGGAATTGCAAACTACTTTCCTTTCATGATCATTGCTTTAAATTTTCCACTGTTCTAAATGTAGGCAATAATTTCTTTTAACAACTTTTATCAATAAGACTTACACATAATATAATACTCTAAAGGTACCTATTTGAAATACTATAAGGAAGGTTAATTAAAACAATATTCATTTCGAACTATATGACCGAGTATGTCGGTGTCTCTTATACATCAATAAATCAGGATTCCACTAGAAAAGAATGGCTTAGTGGAGGAAGGCAATTTGCTACAAAAGAACTGTACCGACTCAGTAAAACGTTCGTTTCCGCTGCAGCCGGACAGATGCATATAATTCATAATGAGAGAAACATTATGATGTTACAAGAACACACCCCCAAACGGAAACTGTCCGACAATTGTCCAAGTCAATCGATAATCGGCCAATGGAGCAGTAACCAAAATTGATGAATGTTTTGGAAATATCCAGATCGTTACTCAGGATTTGGAAAATTTGTCAGGATTTTCTCTTGAGTGGTGAGAAATGCTTATAATAACGAAAATAAGGATATTGCTGTTGAGAAGACGAGGGAGTGGAGGAGAGATAGAAGAAACTAACTTAGAAACAAAAAGGGTTACGTGCCGTAGGCTAGCTATGGAAGGATTTCAGAGGATAGAGTTGGTATAAATGTGCAAAACCAGTCGATGTTTATGGATTCACTCGAGATCTATTGCGATGCATAGAGTAAAGCTAGGAGAGATGACGGGGGTAGGAGAGAAGACGCACGCTTTACTTCTCTTGTTTGCCACCACGTGGCCTCATGGAATTTAGTCCAGGAGTAGAGAGATCAGAAGCGAACATAGTGCAAAATTCTTCAGTTATTTTGTGTGTTCTTCTGTGTTCTACGAACATTTTTACGCATCAGCTGTGTCTCGTGAATACCTGAATTTTAATAACGCTTAGTAAATTTTTTTTTATATACTATATTAATTACAATTGAAATGAAAGATTTCCAGCTGTTGTTGAAGTTGGACTCGTAGACATAGTGTTTACCAAGTTTCATGTCGATTAGCCATGTTACCTTCACAGAGGAGAGGATCTATACCTATGGTGCGTCAGACCGTAGTAGGAGAGACGGCCAAATGTAGTGTATTTGTATTCTGTTTCTTGAATAAATGAGAATGTCTTTATTATGAAAAATAACATTTTTTTGCAGATAATAGTAGTTGACATATGTTTTATAAGAATTACCTTTTTAACATATCTCCTATATTTTGATACAGGGCATAACTTTGAAATATGCGTTATCTCTCCTAGCTTTACCCTGAATGATAGTGAATCCAGAAACTCGGAAAGTAAGTGCTGGTAGTGACCGAGCATGCGTACCGATTGTGAATCTAGAAGAACATAATATTAAAGATCTAGTCACCGTACGGCATAGAGATGGACTGGACAGTGGATTTAACAGCAGGATAACATCAGATTCGAACTGCAGAAGCATCAACTCAAGTCAGATTTTTTTCACCCCAAACTTTTTCTTCAAGAAGGCATATCTGCTACGATTGCCTCAAGCACTGCAGCGATTGTGGGAGACCACTTGAATAAGTGTCAATTCGTTATCAATAACAAAGTAAATATGTGGGCTACATTGTGAGCGCAGCAAGGTTTAGGCCGGTTTCAGAAAAGATCAAAGCATTACAGCCTTATCGCCGGCCAGAAAACGTTAAGTGGCCTTCCTCGGCCTGTTGTGATATTTTTTCCAACTGCATTTCTTTCTTTACCAACTATTTTTTTGGCTAACTGCAACTAAAAGAACTATTAACTCAGTTTATGTACATTAATATAATATAAAATCTTAGATGTGTTTACGGTAATGGCCAGAGGAGTTTTAAAGAAAAAAGAATTCTTTGTTGTCCTACGTTTCGGGTACCATTGGTGCCCTTCTTCAGAAGCTCTTAAAATTTGTTGAAGAAATGTTACATTATAGATAAGTATGATAGTAAAGAAAAATGCATAGGTTTATCACACACAAATGAAAAATTTGAATTACAAAAATATTAACAGAACAGATTGAGCAAAAGAAAACCAATTTAAAATATTAATAGATAGGCTGAGTTTTACAATAGATTCAGACGAAGGCTATCGACTTAATCGAAATGAATTACTTTTTTACCACTATTAATTAAGTTGGATAGTAGTATGAAAGATAAAAGCCTCTATAACTTCTTGCACAGGGTATACTTTGGCGCAAAAGCCCATAAAGAACCAAGGCCTGACAAGGTATAATAAACATAAAGAAAGTATAGTTAAACGCAACTGAGTATAGAAAAGTGACATAGTTATAAATTATAAAATAAAGTTAAGGTAATGCAATAATTAGCGTAAATGCAAGCTAAGCTCTCGCAGAAAGAAAAGTGTTCTTTGCTGCCGCTAGTGCGCGCTTTATCTCCTCGCTAGAAGACCCATTTCAGCCCATGGATTACAGTCTATTGTTTCTTTTAAGCCCAGGTCTCCAAGCCTAACACACTGGATAATTACCTTCTAAATAGAAAGGACATTCTTAAGCTGAAAGACATGGCAGCGTCCCGCATCCTTGATCTCTAGCGTCTTCAGATTGTAAAATTTCCTCTGAAAAACTGAGGAGTCCTTTATAGGTGAACATCATCCTATACCTTGATACAGCGGGAGTAACCGTAAGTGAAGTGAAGAAGTGAGGTATGGAAACCTATAAACGAAGCCGCTACTGCCTCAAACAAATGAATTAGAAAATTAAGAGCTACATGAGGAACTTCTTTTGAAATAAACTTTTGCAAGATTGGCTTAACTATTTTGATAAAGAAGTGTATCTAATTTACCAGGCGCTCTGACAAAATTTTCAATTTAAAATTTATTTCTGAATATTTCATATTTAATATTATTTTTCCATTTACATCGTTTAATGCTCTTCTTTTTTTTTTAAGATCGAGTTAAGCATTTTGAATTATTCACTTGGAAAATTTGTACAAATTGATAAGGTGATGAGATGATATATAAATATATATATATATAAGGAAAGAATCAGTGATGGTGGAATGAAGTAGTAGTGTTGAGAATGGTATACCTGGAAGTGCGGGTGATTTCGTCAGTTCTTGGTGAAAGTGGATGGTGGTTGAGTCGATAAGTGACAAATGAGGTTTGAGTCGTCGTCGATACGTACTGACATTAGGAAAAGCTTTTTCTTCAAGAAAAAGCTGGAAGAGTGAGAAAGATAGATAGAAAAAGAGTGAGTTTGAGAAGTTACAGTGAAGCTGATCGAAAGCAAAAGGGTATGGTATTGAATGGATGAAGAGAGTGGGTGCAGTGATAGTAGAATGGTATGATGGGTTGGGGAAAGTACGCATACGGAAAGAAGGGACCCGACATTTCCGGCATATCCGCTGCTTTCAGGGGAAATCACATTCCTCCCTCAGTTCTATTCCACTCACATCCTCTCTTCTAGTTCACCCCTTTTCTAAACGGACCACTTTCAACCTGAACACAAACTATACTAACATATGTTGGCATTCAATATGTAAAATACACCTTATTTTCTTATAGGTGTATCTACCATGGTATAAATCAAAGGTATTAAATCCTTGTATGTTTGTAAACTTCACTGATCTATATTTTTAAACCTTTACTTAAAACTTCATGCCCAGGGCCAAAATTTTGGTTAATCAAAATAAGAACAATACTTTCTTGATTAATCCACAGATACACATTGAATACACAATGCCAGAATTATGATAAAAAACCTTTTATTGAATATATTATTTTATTCCTTTTAGTTTTAAATAAAGCATTTTAATGTAATGAAGTTCACTTGACTTATAAATGTACATGTAAATCTGCGTCTAAATTTACCTCTTAAATAATATGCTCCTAATAATATACCGACATCAAAAACATCAGATGCAGAGTGAAGGAGCTCTTGATCGAAAAAAGGCAATACTTTTCTGGGAGATAACGCAGGCGATGAGGAAAGATTCATACCTCTTAAAAAAAATAAAAAGTTAGCTTGGATCAGATATCCTGTATGCGCTATGAAAACAATTATACGAGCCTGTCAAAACTAACTTTTATAGATTACAATCTAGGCTGATTGTTCAGCCTTTGTTTGGTTTGTACGAATCTATTTTCATCAGAATTAGCAGCTAATGTTACAAAGTCCATTAGCAGATTCGGGAAAGAGAATGGATGAGAATGCTTAGCTGGTAAGAATGGCAGGATGTCGCTGGAGAATTTGAGAATCCACTTGGTGGAATTGCCTTGATGAAAACATTTTTTTTATATTCGTAACAACATTTTTATCGGTAAACCATACCACGCCA
Source organism: Triatoma infestans (assembly GCA_011037195.1). NCBI lineage: Eukaryota > Metazoa > Arthropoda > Insecta > Hemiptera > Reduviidae > Triatoma > Triatoma infestans. The sequence continues at coordinate 32,472 of JAAEAF010014205.1, forward strand.
TTTTTGGAAAGAAATAAATAACCCAAAAATAAACCCGGTTACTCCCCAGTTAGATCATTGTGCATGACAGGGTAGTTTAAGTATAGGAGTATCGCCCTATCTCCTGTGGTCTAGGAAGCCGCTAAAGGCATCATTCCCCAACTGATTTCCTGAAATGATAAATCCTTCTGTTTCAAGGAACAGATGACCTTTAATAAGTATAATGGATGAGTGAAGAAGGGAGAGACAGACTGGCTGAGGAATAGAAATTAGAATGGTGTTCTTCAGACTGTCCATCTTAGGTCTAGCTCCCTTGTATATATAAAATTAAATATAGAATATCCCTCCCTAGTCTGGCGAGTAACTAGGTTCTTCAAATCCTTGCGAATCTTAGCGTTCGGGTCCCATTACATAAGCCACGGACAAGATCCATTAGTTATTATTATTATTAATATATTACTACTATTATTATCTTTTTATATTATTATTGCAAAATTACATTTTTATGTTATTATATTATTGTATTCTTATGTAAGCTGGGATTGAACCCTGTCTTAGCCAATGGAAGTTTCCTCTGCCTCAGAGGAACTTCTGAGAACGTTGCTGTCTGCCTCAGAAACTCTACAAAGTAGAAATTAAAAATATGTATAAAAATAAAAAACACTATACTTAGTGCTGTTTACTGAAACTTCATTGTTCTATATGGGAGTCGAACTACATGCTTAGGAGAAGTCTGAAACAATCAGCAACAACTTTTGATCTCCCTACCTGCACTTTGGCCTGCCAAAAGCCCCTAGGCTCATTAATAAGGAAGCGTGATGTGTGGATGTTAGACAGAAAATACACATATATATGTCCAGAGATACACTGAGCAAGATCGGGACCACACATTTTAGTAACATTTATTCTATACGTTCTGAGTGAGACCAAACGCAATATTTCCTAACACCAACAGTTTATAAAATAAACAAAATCTAGTGTGAAACACTCACAATACTTTCTCTTACTCCAATTTACATAGTTACATAGTCTACAGTTTTTCGAATAAATCTTTCAATATATGAACTGCTTCACATACATTAAAAATATGAAGGACAATATAATGAATAGCTACAAAATCAAGGTCGATGAAAAGTTTTATTTACTAAATATTAGAATTCCTTTGAGAAATTTGTATGGGTGTTTAACATCAATTTTATTTTGTCCCACTATTATAAACGGCCAGACATAAAATGGCGGAATTTCATGGATCATTTTGCCTAATAATCTCTTGCTATCTCTTTTAACAATGGAATAAAAATGCTGAATTTTTTCTTTACGCAACAGAGAATTAGACAGAAATACAAAATCCACCGTCATTTTTTATTTTTCTGTACACCCTAGAGGGAAAAAAGAAAATTAATAAAATAAATAATGCTTCTATTTTCTATAATTTACTTGTTTAATTGCAATAATAATTATTTCAAAACCTTTTTCTATGTTGTTGCGTGAAACTAGATTTTGATTTAATTAGCTCTTGTGCAGATTTCCGTCTTTATAATAGATACACATTCAATATTGTATAAACTGAATTTGCTTTGTGCAAATGTGTGTTATCCATGTTTTGACAAAACTTCCTGATGATTTTGCGAACGCCCGAATCCGGTCGATGACCACAAGGGGGAGGGAGGCAATCACGAAAAATATCTCTGATACTTCCCACCTCAGCGGAATCAAGTATAACAACTCTTCTAATACTTTGTGGCCTACACTACTTACATTAAAATAAACTGAACACTATGTTCAAGCACCAAAATAATTCAACAGGAAAAATAAAGTTTTGAGTTGAATTATGTGTGTAATAAAAGTCACGAAGAGGTTTGAAAGAGGTGCGTTTTTATAACATCGAATGGTTTAAATTGGCAAATGTTAATGGTTTTATCAATGAATGACCCAACAATTGTCAGATGTAAATAGCAAGATAACTTATAGTACATCTAACGGTCTTGGGCAATGTTGTGACAAATGGGAATTAAAAAGGGAATTAAAAGAAAATATCTGGTGTGATACTCTCAAACAACTTTCTCTTACTCCAGTTTCAAAATTGTAATTGATAAATCTTATAGTTAGTATAATGGGTTTGTGAAGGAGAGAAAATGGCTTGGTTTAGATGAATTAACTAGAAGTGAAGTTGAAGACTGTATAATATAAAAGCAACACTGACTGCCTGGACTTTACACTAAAATATATAGAATGGTAGTGAGAGGTAAAGAGAAAGGTTGATGACGCTTTGTGACTGCTGTATGAACTCTGCTATAAGACTTCCTGAATAATCTCCCGTCGCTGTATTTAAGCAGTTTTTCCCACTCTAGTCTGGCCTAAACTAGAGATTGAGACTGTTTCTCTCTCTACTTGCTTTGGATCCTCCTCTTGGATCATATTACATTAGTTTACCAAATTTAATGAAATTCGCCGAAAACTGAAAAACAGTTTATTAAAAACGCACCTCCGGTTAACCAATGTTTTTCTAACTCAGAATTTTGGCAACATTTTTAATTCTAATTAATATTACTTAGAAGATAGAATTGTGTAATTAATTGAAATAGCACTTTAGAGGACAACTTAACCCTACTACTCCTTCAAAAGTCCCCTTGAAGAAACTCTACAGCATTTTTTTGTATGTGTAGTTGATATACCAATTTCAAAGAAAATCATAGTTACCGTTTTAGAAAAATAGGAAAACATTGAAAAATATTTTTCACTAAAAACGCACTACCACTCTTCTGATTTTCTTAAAACTCGGAATTTTAACAACATATTTAATTCTAATTAATATTATTTAGCTGATAGAATTGTATAATAAACTGAAATAACACTTTAGAGGAAAACTTAACTCCACCTCTCCACCAAAAGTTCCCTTAAATTAATTTTCCCAGAGAAATGTTTCAAATAAAAATTGTAGATCCTTTATATGTATAGTTGATAATATATCAAGTTTAAAAAATGGCTCGTTGGAGCCATTTTCGAGAAAATTGCAAAAACGTAAAAAAAACAAAAACATTCAGTAAAGTGGTAAACATTCAGTACTTCCGGTTGAGGAATATTGACAGATAACGTACTGTCAGATCCTCAATGGTGATACCTAAACGGAATTTCTACGATTTTTCGTTTGTGTGCTATGCTGTACACATTCATACGTACATACACACACACACACACTGAATATTTTCTAAAAACCAATTTTTTGGACTTCAAAACGGATATTTCCGGTGAAAGCTCGATATCGCAAATTTGACACGATTAAAATACTTCCTCTTACTAGAGAACGTAAAAAAAATACTAGTCATTGAGAAGCACTGATTTTTATCACTGATTACATACGATAGATAATATTTTAAATATCCTAAGTAATATTTCTGAATTCCATTTCTTTAAATCAATTCTAGAAATATAATTTTTTTTTTTTTTAGAATAAACTTTGAAAAAAAAAAGAAGAGATAAGAGTTCATTTTGTACGTTGCCATTTTAAGTGAAGAGGGTTGTCCAAGTTTCTGTCTTTGACATTCTCAACTCCGCGGATAGCACCATTGCTAGTTGTGGGTGGAGTGAGCGTATATTATCGGAAAAGTCTTGTGTTGACACTTTTCGAGCCTGTCTATGACTGCCATAAAGAGAGAATACTGGTGTTATACTTCTGTATAACACACTAAGAAATTATTAGCTGTAATTGCATCTCTATATATATATTACAATATAACATGCAATAATTTTAACACTTTGATTTTTATATAAAATGTAAATTAAAAGCTAATGAAAAGTTAAATTGTTTTTTATACTATTAATTCTTAAATAGCAAAAATAAAAACTTGTATTAAATTTTTTTATGTGTTCTGTTCTCACCAGTTTTATTTATATGGTGTTGATTCATAACTAATAAATGATAAGAAATCATTTTGAGGCTATAACTTGAAACTATAATTTATAAAATGAATATATTTAATTTGTGTAATTGTATCGTTGAATAGACACAACTAATAATAAATTAAAAACTTATATATTAATAATCATTTTAACAATATTGTAATGTAATGGTGTGGATGTGTGTAGGTAGCTTGTGGCGTGAGCGTTTTAGTGAAAAGGGCTTGTGTTTATGTTTGAGATAGAAGTAATAAGAATATAATTAAGAAAGCACCACTGATTATAAGATAAATATATTTTCTAACTGAATTTAAATAGCTTTATAATATCACAGCGATTAAGTATAGATCAATTAATTAATCTAGATTAAATGCCAAACTCTTATGTTTTAACTTATAACTTGATACTGGTATAGGATACTGGTCTGATGCTTTCACCTTGATTTGTAGCACTTGTCTGTCCTAAAATATCTCTTCTCTTTGTTTCTTCAATTCCTCCCCTTTGAGGAGAAGGGGGTAATACAATGCCATAATTGTTCTTGTACCGTACCAGTAACTGGACTTGTATACCTGGCTTGTCCTTTTGCAAGAGTATGTTACATATTTTGATAATTTAGATTTATTTAAAAAATTAATATTTTTTCAAATTTCTTGCATCCATCACAATATCAATCATTTTATTTAGTGCGCAATCTACGTATTTCCCATACCTTTAAACCTGTCAATTCAAACGAACCTGAGTATTTCTAGGACTCTTCACATTTGCCCTGTATATATACTTGTTGAATGTGTATTTTAAAATAAAGATTAAGACATTTGAAACTCTACTGTTCACCTTATTCACCTTCACTATCAATATCAATAATAGCTTGTGACTAATCTTTTCTCGTACTTTTAGAAATTACTAAATATTCCCTGACAAAACTCATCATACCTTATGACATTCTCATATCCTGTACCATTATTGAAACGTTAAATTTTTTATAAGCAGCTAGTTTTGCAAGGTTTGGCTTTCAAATATCTTCCGCAATGCAGATTATATGAAAAAATTTGGATTAAATTATTCAGGACGACTTTCACTTACAGTAATTAATACAATCATGAAAGTGGCAAATTTTCATTAAACTTTGACATTTTTACTCTCGGACAGGCAGTTGACATAGAAGAGAAAATTGTCTTGGAAAGAGGTTTTGGTTACGATCCCTAAAACTGCCAAAGGGAAAAATAATCAATGGGATAGAAACGGTAAAACATACAACCCAATCAGTGGTTTGGCCCCAAACATATCACGCTTTTAAAATGGGAGAAACGTTTAATACGGGAGTTTATACCAAATCACTGACGCGGTTTCAACTTGATATCTTAATTTTGTAATAGGACACGAAGAAAGGGATCCAAAGCAGATAGAGAGATATATAAAAATTGACAGGATCACTCATTAGTACGTAAGAAGACATTATTATCGCTAGCTCTTAACATCACCATCGTGTAGCTTCACCGTCCTTAGCTAGCTCTCAACAAGGCCATCACTAGCTTTCGGCAACATCAGCTAATGTCATCATCATTGCTAGCTTACAACATCACTGGCTAGCTCGCAACAGCATCAACTCTAGCTTTCTGGAAGAAAAGCTAGCTTCAGCAAACCATATGAAAAATTTCTTAAGGAGAAGGGATGAAGTAATAGGATCCGAAGAGAGGTATCCAAAGCAGGGAGAGAGAGAGAAAGAGACATACAAATTGACGGGATCACTCACTAGTTTAGGCCAGACTAGAGTGGGAGAATCTGTTTAAATGCAATCACGAGGGGGGTGGGGCTCTTCCGGGAGTCTTGACAGAGTTCATACAGCAGTCACAACGCGTCAACAACCTTTCTCTTTATTCATTCTAAATCTCTCACTACCATTTTATATATTACGTGTAAAGTCAAGACAATTTGTGTTATTTTTCCTTATTATATTAAGTGTTCAGCATTACTTCCAGTTCATTTATCTAACAAATCCAATTTTTCTCCTTCTCAAACCCATTAAAATTTTCATGACAATGGCCGCAGAAGCCTGAAATATTCATTGTCACTGTTTACCTCGTTTATTTTACAACCACCTTAAGTGTTTCCATTGCGATTTAATTGTATTTTGACTTCTTTGTATGTCTATGTTTGTACTGTTACCAGTAGATAAACGTATGCGCAGGTAGTGACTGAAAGGATTGCCAAGAAGTATAACGTTCCGATATGTTCCACAGATATTCATGAAGTTTACTATTTGGTTTAGTCGTGTAAAGATCGGCTCTTTCTTTTTTTCTTATTTGAGTGGTTTCTAGTGGACTAAAATTCACAATTTTTGATATACACGGAGATTATTGTGCATTCTATTGGCTATTGAAATTTCAGTTAAATCTATTGACTAGTTTTTGAGATATTAATTAAAAACTAAATTGTTTAATTATTCAGTGCAGAAGTTAAAAGTGTAGGTGGGGCAGCGTCTATACGTAAATCATAGATAAACTTTGCCCTTTTTGCTAAAGAAGATTTCATAGTGGAACTTGGAAATATTTACTTCCGTCTGGCCAGCTGGACAGGTTTTGTTTAGTAAGCTCATCTTGTTTTTATTGACTTTTTATATTTATTCATTACACGTATTTTCTCTACATTAAATTTAGCTTGCCATTGATGTGAATGTTTTACTGTTCTTTTTTTTTTTTCATTTATAACTGAAAAATACAATTTCAAATTTATTTAAACGCTATTCACTGTTTAAGTTGAACAATTATTAATTTGTTTAACTGTTGCTTGTGTATGTCTGAATCTCTGTCTGGTGGTTCAAAACGACAGAGAAGCTCCCCTGGAGATTCTGTACCTCGATCTAAGAAAATCTTCTTAACAGACGCAACAATGGAAAAAGTTGATTCTTCTCAGTTTGTATCTCTCATAAAAGAAGTGATGTCCGGTTTGTTAGATGATAAACTGGCCCCCCTCGCTACTAAGGTCGAATTCTCGCCCCTTAGAGATGACATAGTTGCACTTAAAGAGGAAAATGCTCTGTTGAAAGCTGAATTGGTAGCCATTAAAGCAATACATATTAAAACAGAAACTCGTATTGAAGAAGTGAAAATTGCATCTCGTCGAAATAATTTGATTTTTAAAGGAATCAAGCACTCTTCTTCAGCGATTTGAGCATGATAATCTCGGACTTCTGTCGCGATGTGTTGAAGAAGGATATTCCTGCTGAACATTTTTATGCATTCCCTCTAGGATCCAAAAACAATGCGAATAACCCTATTCTAGTGTCATTCTTTCGTCCTCAACATAAATTAATGATGCTTAACTCTGTAAAGATTTTAAGAGGTACAGGTTTTGTGGTACATGAAGACCTTCCGGAAGTAACTAGGTAGAAGAAAACTAAATTGCTGTTACTAAGGAGAGAAATTTTGCGATTGAACAGGAACATCAATGTGAAGGTGCGCTCTAACTGTCTGCTGGTAAATGGGTGTAAATTCACTTGGTCCACTCAAGATGGGCTATGTTATGCGGAGAAAAAAGAAGAAAGTTCTTTTTTTTTTGCTTTTCTTTGTTTTTTTTTTTTTTTTATTTATTGTAAACTCTGGCAGACGGCTCTCGCCATGTCGAATATACTGTTTTGTCAATACTTTGTAATTACCTTTTTTTGAAATAAAGTTTTATTATTATTATTATTATTATTCATGAAACTTATTATGCTCTTTCAAAGCAGAGTTACATTCTCAAGAAGATATCATTTGCAATTTATGATTTATATTTTCACATCAATCCGAACAGCGAAGTTATATTCAGTAAGTCTATTTTATGGATGTATTCTTTTCATCAATTTACATGGACATTAAACATTTTTTTATTTTTAGTTGTAGAGTTTTATACAACTTTTCATATGCGTAAAAATACGTTTGTTAACGATAGCTTCTATCGTAAGAAAGCATTGAAATGCAATGAAATAATAGAAAGTTTAAATTTCTTTAATAAGCGCCGAAATGGAAGTGCAACGAGTTATACTAGTTATAAATGTAGGCTTTTCTCATCATGAATATTCCAATAATATTCACCCGAAATTAAGAACCAGAAATGGTACAATTTTTGCAGCTATATATAAAAGTTATAAAGTGAATGGACGTGAAGCAATTTAATTGCCTTTTGGAAATGGAGCGAATGACAGAAGATTTCCTTTGTAGCCAAAGTTAGCATAAATGGTATGGGTTTACTGAGAAAGAGAATAACACTGCGTTATAGAAAAGGCTGCTACTATCTTAAAAGTGGGAGAAAGAGTTTGCAGAAGTTAGCAGAGAAAAGATACCCTCCCCACCCCCACACAGCCATATTCCTTCAATAATTATTATCAACGACAGATCGAATCTTTGACAAAGAGTTCAAGAGTTTACAGCACGGTGAACACACTAGCAAGTTCTCGTATTTAATAAAGATGGACTTGGTTTCTACCCATTTCCTTCTCTTATGGCAAGATAAGATCTTAGAGGTCTCCCTCAAGCCTATATCTACTATAAACGCATCCTTAATAAAGGCTGACATAAATAACAAAAGCACAGGAGGAAAATAATAAGAATATTCCGGTGGATATTAGCCTGTTACTTTCTTTTTCTGTTACAAACATTATACCCCCACCACCTTCTGCGCTGGGTTTTCGCCCGAAGCAACACACTCACTAATGAAATTCAACCATTCTCCCTTTGCAAAAAGAAAGAGAAAGACAAAGAAAGATTATATATATATATATAAGTTATTCCCTCTACTGTAATACTTTTTCATTTACAGAGTAAGAACTTTATAAGAACCACATGTGGAGTTCATTTTTTTTTATAGTTTATTCTTTTAAAAGAATACGTAGTTAATAAATTTTATGAAAAATAATCTAGCTTTACATTAAAATTAGAAAGAAACAATGTTGAGAGTTATAGATAAGAATATTTAAAAAAAAAAATCAAGTAATATGATTGAATGTTTTCTACAGTAAACAAACTAATGCATCTTATATGATGAAGTCATGGAATGAAATCTTCGTCTCAAATATAGTACAGCGAGGATACGAAAAGTCAGTTTCTCAAACTGGACACATTATAAGATCTTGGAGATCTTAAACCAAATCTTAAAAGTAATATTCAGTCCTTGAACGAAGCTTACAATAGCGATTAATAATATCACATGCTTTCTCTGCGCTTCCTATAGCCTTAACAATTTTTCCTGAAAATTATCTTCTTTATTTACTGTTCAGTTGTTCATAATCATTGCTATATATATATATTTTTTTTTTTTGCTTCTTATAAATTAAGAGGAACAGCATCAAGGAACCAAAAATGGATTTTACTTATTTTACGAGGAGTATACTAAAATTCTGGATATCATTTTGCTGTTTGGACATTAAGCATTAACTGGAAACAGTGACATATAAACAGGTTTTTGTTTGGCAATAGCTACTTGGCAGTAGAACTCATTTAAGTCTTTTCATTCACCCAATACTGTGATGTGTTGGAAAGTTGCAGGCCCATTCATTGCTACTGCATGAGTATATGGACCCATACTGCTAATTTTGAATGGTTTGTGCTGGGAACATCCTGTTTATTCTCCGCACTTCGCATCCAGCGATTACCACCTATTTCTAGAACTGAAAAAACAAACATTATAAACATTAAACGCACTTTTATTAGTTTTAACAATTAATTGAGTTGTTTTTCATTTCTATCACTCTTCACATTTCCCAACTTGGAAAAAATTTCCCCCCACTGTTATCTTTGCAAGCATACCTTACTCAACAACCAAACAATAACCTCCTCAAACATTTAACTCTCCATTCTTCTTTAACAGGTACCATATTTTTCTAATATTGTTAAATTGTTATATGTTTTAATTTCATCATACCATATTTTTTGTTTTGGAGTTCCTGAGGAAGGACATCAAAGGTGTCCGAAAAGTCGAATAAACTTTTTTAAAAAAAAAAGTTTCTTCTTTGGCCCCAGCCCAAACTAATTTTTTAGCTTGTTCAAATCTAAAAAACTTTGGGAACTTGTTGGGGAAGTCATTTTAAGTAAAAAATATTATATGAACATAGGTCCTATTTCGATCAATTACAGAACTACAACAGTTCAAAGTTCTATTTAGACAAACATACATTTAGTATCTATTTACCAATGAACAAAATTGTTAGCAATTGATATTTTTTATAACAGCAAAATTAGTGACTCATAATGTGCTTCTTGATATCGAATGCAAACTTGACACCAGCGAATCATTGAATCATAAACATTTACCACCATATTATTGTTGCGAATTTAATTGACAACATCCACACTGTTCACGTGTGTTTATTTCAAAAGCATATACAAGCTGTTTTAGATGACCCCCAAAGATAAAAATCAATAAGATTTATATCGGGTGACCTTGGAGGTCAAGCGACAGGGCCTCTACGATCTATCTATCCACTTGTCGGCTTAATCACCAACGTGTTGGAGCGTACCTTATCTGGATTGGAGTGCCTTCCAATATGTTATGAAACCTTTCATTTAGGAAAGTCACATATCTTTCACAATTTAGTCTACTATTCCAAGTATCATTTAGTCTACTATTCCTGATTATAGCTGTTTTATTTTAGTACAGACATTATCATAAACGGTGTTTGAAATATTCATCCCCTTTTTTTAAGTCATTCTTTTTAATCTGCTAAATCAAGGCATATATTTTTTAAATTTATGCAGTACATTTGGAAAGTTCATTTTAGTTACTTATTAAATCTAATTTCTTATTGTACTAGCTAGATTTTGTTAATGGTTGTTTAGGCCAATTTAACAATGATTATAACATGACTCATTAGATCATAGCAAGAGAGAGTTCTTCGACCACTTAAGGTATTTTGAGTCTAGGAAAAACCTATGAATCAAACCAAAACCAATTCGAGATTATGTAGGAGTATATTGAGCTAGCTGCATGCATGACCGAAGATCTTATACTGTTTCCATATTCTTTCTTATCATGGGTTACAACGAACTGAGGCGTTATCCTCAATAAAAGCTGAGTATATGGTATTAAGTGAGGCTTATGTGGACTTTTAAGGAAACTTGGGAACGATTATAGTTCATCCAGTTATGTAATGTCAACTAAAGGAGCTGTCAAACTCTCCGGAAACCTAGCCTTCCAGGTCCGAAACAAAATTACTGATACCCGTTATCATATTAGCCGGGATGCTTGAGGTAAAACTTCGGGAAGTTAGCTATCTTCATATAGGGAGTACTATTTTTTTTTTTTATCCATGACTTGGGTTTTTTTAATTATTCTACGCCGGGCAGCCCAGCACAAATAGGCTACGATGGCGACTGATGGTCGTTTAGCTGGATATCCAGTGGGCACGTGAAAACAATCTCGGACGAGTACAACTTCACCCCGCGCCCAATAGGGAGTATGGCTAACGATATTTTAAAAGTTAAGGGAGCCATTTTCCTACAGGTATTATAGCTATCGAGATTCTTAACAAGGTTTGACAAGCACCACAGCTACCTGAAGATTTGCTCTCCATATTTACTTAAAGCTTTTGTCTATATATTCAAATACTACATATGCAGCAGCTGTATTTATTGCTGTGATTATTTTCATAAAACCTGCGTCAAATCTGCCAGCATCCCTAATAAAAAAATATCTAAGTGTATTCATCAAAGTTTATTATTTTGTTCTTCTTTTCCTTTCTAATCTGTAATATAGCTCATTGTTCTTTTGTTCACACATTTCTATCTTCAAAACTGTAACTAAATTGGAAATTTTGTTAATATGTTTTACTTGTATGAAAGAAACTGCTTGCTAACAAGTATGTATAATCACTGAAAGCAATACAAATTATTATTGTTAATATGAATAAACGTGTGATAATATATGTAGGTATATACAATTTAACTATAAAATACTTATTCAAATCAAAGCAGTTGGATATAAACGTGATGTTGACAATATACGAACATAATTTCCGGTTTTGCTATATACAAAATTTCTCTCTAAACTTCAATATTGTATTTCTATATACTCCTATGTACATTTACAACAGATGCATACAAATTGTTGTTGCATCTGTGTTTCACCCGTTGTTTATATGGATATTAGTAATCTGGATTGAAATAGCTCTAGCTATTTAGACGGTCTGGTAGTATAATTGCTATATAGGAAGGGGTTATTTGTTAACTATAGATTAAAGTGTAAAGTACAAAGTATGTTGGGTGGAATAATTTACAAATACATTTAGACAATATCGCTTTTTTTTTTCTAGTTTGCATTTTATCTTCAAACATGAACAAAGAAATATGTTTAATTTGCTGTTAAGTTTATTACAAAATATTTTGAAAATCTACCAATAAGCCAAGAGACAACAAAGTTGTTCGTACTCTATTGCAAACAAAATTCTGCATGACTTTAGTTTGCTAAATATGGATATATTCTAAGGTCTTATGAATTGGAAAGCTCACTCATATGAAAATGCTTAATTTTTCATTTAAGGTGTGGTGAATTACTGCCGGCAATAACGACAGTATTCTATAGTTTAACGATTTTATATACTATAGTTCTATATTTAAGAAATATTTTTCGAACTATCAATTCTTATGCTTTAGAATCATGGGTTTTTTTATAGTTTACTAGATACAGCATTGATTTAGCGAAGGTATTTACATTTTTGCATGTAAAAATCTAAGGAGAAAGAAAGTAATTGAAATAACCAAAGACAACAGAGAAAACTAAACTGTTCTGATTATTACTTGTAGCTCATTTATCTATTCGAAGGTCATAGAAAGATAACTGGGAAACTGGAAAAGCAGATCTGAAAGCCCAACTCATCAATCTAATTTTAAGGAGTAAATTTCCAGGTGGATTCTAATTAGTTTCCAGACCTGTACTGGTTGGTAAACTGACATCTATCCTAATGCACAGGCTTCTGTATCAGTAATTCTCATGGAAACATCCCACAGTCTTTCAAGCTCAATTTTAAATTTGGCACAATATCTAAGGATCACAACGGATGATAGAATTGCAATGACAGTCAGACCGCACTAAAGGTATTGGAAACGAGCTGCACAAGCTCAAACATTGTTGATGAATGCTGAAAAAGATAAGGAAGTGCTTGGTGAACTAGTGCACCTGCGCACAATTTTGTAAAAGGAATACCAGCATAAACTTAGCGGCGATTCTTGATTTTCTGAGAAATTTTATTTTAATCGGAATTTATTTTCTGCTTAATTTCGTTTAATTATTTTCAGCACTTAAGCGTATTGCGATTTCAAACTGACTGACGCCATTTCAAATGTATTTAAATAGACAATTTTAATATTAGTATTAATGGTAGAAACAAATCGAAGTCCGTGTCGAGGAGTGAAGTCATTATATATATTGCCAAGTCTGAGTCAAACTCAAAATTTCAGAAATTACTGGTACTGGACTGGTTCTCGACTCCAGTCACGGAGTGGTTAGGAAGAGCAAAATCATATATTTATATATTTTAATATATTTATTATGTATATTTAATATATTATTATTTTTAATATATATTTAATATATTTTAATAACAGCCTTGTGATAAAATTATAATTCTAAATATTCAGTGTAAATTCCAACTTAAAAAAAGTTAATTAGAGTAAATATTATAATAAGAGTTTTTTTGTATGTTTTGCACCAGATTTTTGTTCATAATTTCAAACTCCTGTCGATATCCAGGGGAACTTCTAAACTAAACTAATGGTGCAGAAGCCCATCGAGGGCTAAGCCATGGCAGATGACAATTTTTTGACTGTGAGACAAGCTACGTATTGAAGGGCCGTAGTGTTCTCGCCTTCGCTTCTAGGCCTTTACTAAATGCAACGCTTCACGTTTCTTAAGATATCTAGACCTCTACGGTGATTGAACCTTGTTGCTCGCACCAAAGACGACTACGGTGCCAGTTAAGACTACGCGGAACTGGAGAAATATTGCAGCTATTTTTGTAAAATGGATAACATCTTTACATCAATAAAAATAATTCTAAAGAGTAAATATTTTTACAAAATTCTCTACTAATAAATAAAACTTGAATATCTAAAATATTCTTGCCAAAATGAGTGATTCATGAGTGACTGTAATGAATAAACGCTTTGAAATTCATCACTAATTTTTTAATTAGTTGCTTTTTCTCCAAATTATTTTTATTAATCTGTTATAATCGAAATAAAGTATAATTTCTGGTATTTTTTAGGAAATTGCACAATACAGTAAACTCCCGATTATCCGGGCTAATGGTGGGGAGCGGCGGCACGGATAATCGAAAAACACGGATAATCCGAACTATAATTATTTATTTCTAAAATACAACATATTATACATTTCTATGGCCGACAATTATTTTAACATGTTTAATGTTCATTATTATTAAGAAAATATGTGATTTTGGTTTGTTTGCAGGAATCTTTTAATGATTTTTTTAATATCAGTTCGAATTTTTCTAAGAGCTATTATGGTCGTTATACTCGAATTCCCATTTGTCCAACAAAGTGTCAACAGAATTCAGGGCCGTGTTGTGACTAATGCAATTGATAATTTCTTCTTCTCCACTTTCAGCTTCATTCTCTTGCTCTTCTGGTTGAATGAGATCGGAAATAATATCCGTGTCACTCATTATTTGAAAACCTCCATCACATGAATCATGTTCTAACCACTCTTCAATATTTTCTCTATCAACATTTTCAAAGCCATCTAAATTTGCCATTCATTAGCTCACTCATTTCAGATACTATTTCACTTGTCTCGGGCTCGATAGAATCCAAAAAATAACTAAAACCAGTCCAGCTGACTTCAGATACCCCACCACCCCCACTTTAAACATCTAAATACACTGCGGTAAACATGAAAGCGAGCAAATATTTAAAAAATACATATACATATAATTATTTTTTTAAATTAAATTCATGCACGGATAATCCGCACACTGATAATCGGGAGTTTACTGTATACTGAATTCAATCTTGTTCAAATGATATTGTACTTCAATATAAATGAAGAATTGAAACAAGAAATTCATTGGCATTTTTTCTATTTTCACAGTATGCTGCGATAAGAAATTTTATAAGATATTTCCTGCCACTTTTCTAACATCTCACTCTGTATGGAATGCTTTGTAAGACCGAATACGTTTCTAATTGAAATGCCAAACTTAAATAGTACATAGGAACATTAGATTTTTGAAGAAACTTATCTGTGTCCAATCAAAAAGCAGAATTCAATTATCTTTTATCCATTTGATATTTCTTCTTCCAGACGGTGATTTTAATTGTCTTTTCTAATTGATGTAAAGTAATATTTTCCTTTTCTTTTTCTTTCTAAGTGAGCGCCCAATACTAAGTTCTTTGGATAATGGAAGGGGAAAGAAATGCTTTCAGATTTAATTCGTTGGCCGGAAGTAAATGTTAGAATGTTGAAACGCGTGCGCAGTACCAATTACAGAATTATTTAGAGCTAATTTCAATTAGTTTTGTTGGGAAGGAGGTGTAAGCTAAGGAGGAGTACAAAGATAGCGTTTAGATCGGTAGTATGGGGTACACAGCAGCGGATAGAGTGTAGGGTAAGTGGAAGAGACAATATTGGAAGTTCCAATGTACCCTCCAACCCCTACACAGACTGTTCCTATAATGTCGCTCTGGGTTGGAGCATTAGGGAGAGTGAACCGTTCAGTCGATCGTGTGATTCGGTAATTCGGCTGTACTGCCGCCAACCATCTCCTCAACTCCTTCCACTAGAACAACTTTAATTGTTATTGAAGCTTTCAATACACACACTTCTTCTTCACTTTTTTTTTTATTTTTGGCGCCTTTTCTAACAGAAGATTTCCCCCTTTACTGCTTTCTTCTTTAGTTAAAGTTCAAACACCAAACACGTGGAGTAAAAAAGAATTATTTATTGCTATAAAATCGTATACTTATCCCCACCCACTTAACAAAACGAAAAAAAATCTGGAGTAAAAACACTCATACGACTATGTCTCTTATGGCCGTTAATATAATTATCTGCTTCCGACGAAAAAAATGTCGTTCGTTTAGCCAGTATGCACGTTATGCTGGGTGATCAGCGCCGTAAAATACCACTTGCAGCCGAGACGACTTCAGCCCCCGATTAAATCTGATCAAGGTAGTGTTACTGGTAGATTCATGCGCTACCATCTTAGCTTTAATAAATGATAACCCCCCTGAGATGGCATCTCCACGAATGGCTCTGCATGAATTGGACAATAATGATACAATGGGTTCCAGCACATTGCGGAGTGTTTGGAAATGAGATAGCCGATCAGACGGCTAAAAAGGGCTGTTCCTTGAACCAACCGGTTATACCTATGTCAAGGTATTACCTCTGGCTAAGGACTGCCAAAGCGGAAATCCGGGCGGTGTTTGCCAATAGGGTGAAACATAAATGGTCGATGGATTTGGAGGGGAAGCGCTACGACTGCTTGTTTAGCGAAAATATTCCACATTCTTTGTCACGCACTGTGTTTGTGGCTAACTTCAGAACCCTGACAGGCCACGATTATTTGCCTTGCCATCTATTAAGCTAGGAATATTAAATGAAATGACATGTCCTCTTTGCGAGGACAATACACATAAAGATACACATTCCTCAGAGTCCGGAAAAATCAATTTTTCCGGTAAAAATGTTTCAAATAGAAATAGCATGTTTATATCTTGGAATTAGCTAGGAAATCGTTGCAGGCTTTTTCGAGAAAATTAAAAAAAAAAAACAACAAAAATCCTATGCTGTGTATTCGCACTTTCAATTAATCAATTCTCTCCGAATTTGGTGTTCTAGCAATGCTTTCAATGGTACGAATTGAAGCATGATATAACCATATAATGCATCGAAGTGTTACATAAGGGAAAATCATTGAAATTTCTGCTTCCCTAGAAATTCGAAAAAATCTATTTTCTAAAAAAAAATGGTTCAAATAGAAATGATAGACAATTATCTG
Organism: Triatoma infestans; assembly: GCA_011037195.1. Classification (NCBI taxonomy): domain Eukaryota; kingdom Metazoa; phylum Arthropoda; class Insecta; order Hemiptera; family Reduviidae; genus Triatoma; species Triatoma infestans. The sequence goes on from JAAEAF010014205.1 coordinate 49,339, forward strand.
TGTAGATAGTATAAGAAGCGTCTTACTAAATACTTAATGGAATTTAGAAGAAATCATCAGGATGTGTTGATAAAACGGCGTGACAATACAGTCTTTCCCAGAGCAAAAACAGTTTATACACTCTGTGGATTGTAGGCGAAACCAATTGATGACCAAAAAATGAAGCAGGCTATCACGGAAAATATCTCTAATACTTTCCAGCTCTGCAGACCCAAATACAACAACCAACCACCATATCACAACAACAGTTGTTTGTAATTTAGTTTGAGGATTCCTCTTCTTACTTTAATGATTCCCCCCCCCATTCAACGACTTCAAGGATACTTGCATATCCTCAAGTATGTAATTATTGTTGCCTAATTTGAAGTTTATTTTTTTTATACTGAGTGTAAAATTCCCATTTAGCTATCTATATCCTAGACGAATATTTTTGAAAATGTCATTCTATTCATTTAAATTGTTATCGCTCAAATTATTTCTAAGTTCCATTTTCTTATTTTAAAGTTTTAATTTCTTTGAACCACGAAAGTTTGTATTAGTTGCATTTATTTTATTAAGACGTTCATGTGGTAGATTGGAGTAGAAACTGCTGAGTCGATAGTTAATTAGACTAAATAGCCCACGGTGGCCGACTAGCTAGTGATAAGTCGCGTGAATAGTCTTGGAGAGGCATCTGCTGCTTGCTGGTGAGTGGTTCTAGTTCAATCTGATCGTAGGTTAACTAAAATTTGTTTTTTTCTGTCGTTTATGGGAAATTCATCGGCTGCGGGGCTTTTTAAAGCTAAAGTACTGTATTTTCTATAAATAAATGTAGTAGTAGTTAGTTGCCTTAGAATTGTTTTGGGTTTACTCATCTTACTTTATCTGATTTCCCTATGGTAGTTTAGGTTTTAGATTAATTTCTTGCTTTCCACTATATAGTCATTAAGTTTTGGAACTAATTTGTTGCATGCATTTTTGTTGATCTTTAATTCTAATTGCTAAATATGGAAGTGTATTTGGTATATTTGAATAAATCGTTAAAATTAGAGAAACCTAACTGGGATATATTATTCCTTTGCCAATTTTACTTGCGTAAATTTTATTTGAGACATTTTTGCGGTAAAATTGATTTTTACAGTTAGGAATCTCTGGTATGTTCCCAAATATTAGTGGGAATTGCCCACTGTTATTGTAGCTTACTTTTGCAATGCATTCCAGTTACTTAATATACTATCTGCCTGGTGGTTGGTTACATAGATATAACTTGTACTTTTAAGCTTACGAGGAATTAAAAACTTCAGTCTCCTGAATTTCTGCTTTTACAGTCAGCGATAACAAAACAGTTTATAAAAAAAAAACCTGAATGTTTAAATTTTTTTTCAGCTCTTTTTCATTATTAATGGAACACAACTTCTGGTCCGCCGGTAATTCTTATGAAATATTTATATATTTACCATGTACAAGGTTCAAAAATTCTTTCAATTTGAAATAAAATATTGTAAAATTCTATTTAAACTCTTTCTATTATTTTGTAAATCTTACATATATTTTTGTTGTTTAACTTCCAATGTAAGTTTAATTGTTAAATTTAAATTTTATTACTTAATTCCTAATTTTAATTTTTACAATTATATTTTATATGGACATAATTTACCAAATCAATGACCACATGGAAATAAAGAGTTGCAGGTCCTTGATAAGAAGTCCGCTTCCATCGAGTTTGGGAAGGTTCTTGATGATATAGACGTGAATTTACACAAGTTACTATGGATTTACACACGTTTGAAAGGAATACTTTAAATGCATGACAGGATAGGGTAACCTTACGCAAGTGTCAACATTGGTCGATTGTTGCATTCCATGATCAGTAGAAACACATAAAAAATGTATTCGATACTTTCAAAGTAAACACATAGTAATATAAAACAAGAGTGTGAAGTACATACAATTTTAGTTTTATATCGATACGATAATTAAATCCAAAAGATACTACTTAGATGCCCCTACTAATTTTTTATTAGCTTTTTATTTAATAAATGTGTAATACAACTAAAGTTTCTCTTCCTTCAAAGATGGCTGGATTTCTCATTTCAAAATTTAGAAAAATGATCAGGGAAGAGGAATCAAAACACTTTTACATATCTAAACATAATAACTCATAATACATATAATTAATCCCTAAATATTCTAACATTACGAAATACAAATAAATAATAAATTATTTTTCTTTCAAGGCGAGATTATCTCAGTGGTAGTGCAATGGATATAGAAAGCGGCCGGAGTTCGAGTCCAGCAATGCTGCCCTTAGATTTTCTCAATTTAGTAGCTCTACACAATTCACTAACTAATGATGCCTGGAGGAAGCTACGGACGCCTTCAATGATGTTGGTACCTCTTTAAAAAATATATTTATTTAAATAAATTTTTCTTAATATTACAAGTCCTTCATGTTTTGTTTTTTAATCCTTCGCTGTTGGGAGGCAGCAATGCCACCTTCCTCTGCACAGCCTAATACTGAGCTCCTTTTTCCTGCCATTTAGAAGAACCGTCGAAGCAAACGTTTTTTAACTGAGAACCTTCTCTAAATGTTTCCGCGTTCATTAGATCCTAACCGTGATAACGGTTTAACCCATATCCTGTGAAGACGAGTTGAAGGTAGCCCGACGCCAGCCGTCAGTCTAATGTTGACCATGAAATCTCACCTTGGTAAGCCAACCTCACTCAGGAGCGGCGGCTCCCACTTCCTTCTATCTGCCTCCCTCTTGGCATTGACTAGTAAGTTCCTTTAACAATTTTGCTCTTAGTTCAGTCATAACCCGTTTTATTGTGCTGGCCTCTCAAAATGAGGAAGTTGCCTAGCTTCGTCAAATGGTCCGCTCGCTCATTACCGGCTATTCCAAAATGGCTAGGGATTCAGTAGTATACAGCTTTCCAATGCATCACGAGATTGTCTACCACAAGCCTAGTAGCTGAACCAAGTTATTTGGCAGGAGCTCAACCGAGGCTGCCTACGATTTTACAAGGTAGACTACTTTTTTGAAAGGGTCGTCCAATGCTTACGACGATCTTTGCAGCTTCATACGGTGCTTTTATTTCAGCCTCGAAATTTGTCGCCCGAATATTGACGGGAAATTTTTTCAGAGTCACAAATCGAGTGCCCACTCAGACGGTTGGTAGTGCGATGCTCACGTTGAACGCCACTTCGTTTTTATTTTATTTATTTACAGATAACGAAGAAATCCCAAAGTTATATTTTTCATTAATTTAATAATAAGGTAAATATAAATTTATTTAAATATAGTTTTAATTAATCTAAACAAAGATGGGAGAGAAAGCTAGGAAATTGCATAAACTTGATTTAGTAATTTATCACACAAATAAATTAAATCAAATATTTGAAACAATGTAATCCAAAAAGAAAAAAAGGAAACTAAAATCAACATATAAAATATACTCGTATATTAAACACAAAAGAAAATCTCTTAATAAAAGAAATAAAAAAATCAAAATTAATTTTCCAAAAAAAACGAAAAATATCGGAGCTCCTCTTACTTAATTAGAAATAAAATCCTCTCTATTGATACACTTCTCTTAGGTTTGCTGAAATAAATAACATTAATCTTGTTCTAATAACGATACTCCCAGTAATAAACTAAATGTATTGTTCAACAAACAATTAACAATCAACAAAATTGCTGAAAAATGAAAGTTTACAATATTCACCCTACTAGGATCGCAACTTATCGCCGGTAATCTCACCTCCCAGATTGTTTTTTTTTTTTTTGGTTTCTATTTTACTAATTAAAAGTTGGTTACGGTTATTATATAATTAATTTGAGTATGTACATACATCAAGGTTTTCTTAAGTTTTATCATAAAGTGTCTCACTGTGCGTAAAAGTTGGCCAACCTCCGTTTTCCTGAGAGCTCGCCCTCTCTTAGTTGATTTGTGAAAACTTCTAGCTGGTGAAATGTATTTGGTGTGTTGAGTTGTAGTGTAGTGGTAGCTTGTAGTGGCGTGAGCGGTTTAGTAAAGGGCTTGTGAGTATATATGTTTAAGAGTAAAGTATTAGAAATAATCAAGAGATCACACTGTTTTTAAAATAGTTATATTCTCTTATTGAATTTAAGTATTTTACAATATCACAACTATATCTTAATAAATCAGTTGTTTATCTAGAATAAATCTAAACTCTATAACTGGCATTGATTTTAAGATAGCGATTCCTGAAGCAACTGTTCTGGTAGAATGTCTATATCAGATTGTCCAGAAAGAATGCCTTCTAATTGTTCGTTCCAAATCTTCCCCTGTGAGAAGAAGGGGTAGACAATGCTAACAAGGTTCATGAACTCTAAAAAACAATGGTGGTCTTCTACCTGCATAGGTTCCCTTTTGCAGCGAATGTTACATTTTTCTTGAAATTACAAATAAAATATTTTTCAATATTTCTGGCATCCATGACACTGGTTAAGAGTAATTTTTGTTTTTCATATCTGACACTGGAGCCTTATATTCTAATCGCACGTGAGCTAATTGTGACTTCACATAATTGTATGGAGGATCGGTAGAATTGAAGGAACAAGCAGTTGCGGGATATAATAAAGTGGAGGGAGTGTTTTTTTTTTTAAAGTGGGGGACTAGTCAAATATTTTTAGATTCAGGAAAAAAAGGTCTTTTTCAAACTAAACAAACATTTCTACTTATAAATTCTATTTTCGAAACTTTTTCTAGAAATAGTTTAGCTCGCAAAAACTTAAACCACTTTACCAGTAATTTACAGTTTAACTACGATCTAGAAAAAACTGAATTGCAACATTTTAAACCTTTATTCTATACATGAGGTTTATTTATTGTAACGAGAAAAAATAACGTCCAATTTACTGACATAATATTTTGAGCTTGATTGTTTCAAATAATAATTACTGAATTATTGTACTTCCTTTATGCATTGTTAATGCTGTATTTAATATTTAATATATTTTTTGCATTTTTTTTTCATAATTTTGATTTCGTTTAAATCATAATTTCAATTGTCGTATTTTTTTAAATTTTAACTTTGGCTTGAATGTAGAACAGTTAAAGGAATTATACGCTCTAACTTAAATTTGCAAAGAAAAAGAAACATTAAAGAAAATGTTAGCCCCGAAGCCCAGCCTCATCTGGTTCAAGTAAGTAAATATCATATAAACTTTCAAACATAAGTTCCAACAAGTTATTTCAGATAAAATATTTGTGACTACGTATGAGAGGTCAGTATTCTCCATATAGTTTCACTTGGATGCTTTCTTCTTTTTTACTTTTTCTTACTCCTAATAAGAGGAAGTATTGTAAAAGTGTCAAATTTACGATACCGAGTTTTCACCGGAAATATCCGTTTTGAGGTCCCCTGAGTCCAAAAAAGTGTTTTATTTTTAGAAAATGGTGTGTATGTGTGTGTATGTATGTATGTATGTATGTATGTGAACAGCGTAGCTCTAAGACGAAACATAGTAGAAAGTTCAAACTTGACTTCCGTTTAGGTATCACCATGGGATCCGGCAATAGGTCATCTGTCAAAATTCCTCAACCAGAACTACCACTTTACTGAATGTTTTTCTTTTTTCACATTTTTAAGATTTTCTCAAAAATGGCTTCGACGATTTAGTTCAAACTATGAATATCAACAGAACATATCAAAATCTACAACTTTTATTTCGAACATTTCTCTGGAAAAATTGATTTAAGGGCACTTTTGGAGGAGGGGTGGTGGGGTTGTTATGTTTTTCTCCTAAGTGCTAACTCATAGTTGATTATACAATTCTACAATCCAAACAAAATTACTTAGAAATTAATAGATAGCCAAAATTCTGAGTCTTAAGAAAATTAGTCAACCGGAAGTGCGCTTTTACTGAACAGTTTTTTTTAGTTTTCGACGAACTCCGACGAATTTCATTAAATTTGGTATATTAACTACAAAATTTGTCAATTACAATTTTGAAACTTGAGTAAGAGAAAGTTGTGTGAGTGTATAACACAGATTTTTTTTTTTCGTGAACGAAAATTGGAAATCCAGGATATCTAATTTTACAGAATATTTCAAAGTATTTCATAATGTATAAATTTTAGCAAAAATAATCCGAATTATATGAAATTTGCCTAGTTAACCATGTTAAATTTTAAATCTCCACTCTAAATATCCACGTGCCACTAATTTCTATAGTGTTTGGAATTTATAATTTAATTATTCAATTATTACTTGATATTAATAAGTTTGTAAAGATAAAATAACTTCGTTGAGGTAAATAAAACAAGTTTATGTATTGTATTGAAATTTTTATTTAAAAACAGAATTAGTCCAATGTTACAGGATTAAAGAACCTTATCACTAATCCCAAGATCTACAATCTGTTTTGCTTTTTGAATAGCAGTTCAATTACTTATTAAAAGTGTTGGCAGTTTCTGATGAATTGAGGCCGTCCTCGAAGGTATATAACAACTAAGAACGCTAGTGTGTACCCTGCAATGAACCGCACGCTCTAGGTAACTTTAGCTTGCTCTCAAAGCGCCCTACTTGCTCGCTCACACTGTTTAAAACACTTGAATCAATAAAAGATAAAAAATTAATGAGACCATACTTTTTTTTATACAATGGAAAAAGGGGGAATGAAAGGTTATTGTAAAGGAAATTAATGATGAAATATAGATTATTAAAAAAAAAAAAAAAAAAAAAAATGAATAATAATTATCAGCTTTTTACCAAACTGTAGCTCAACATAAATAAATAAATTTCGAGGCGGATTTTTTTAACTAAATAATGAAAACTCATATAAATTTAATAAAATTATTATATTTCAACAAAAGACTCTCATTTCATACATAAGATGATTTCACGACAAAATTGTTTATCAACAAGTAATTGCAGAATGTTGCTCACCTGAATAACAAGCTTGCCAGAAAATAATTATTATTATTTACTAAAAACTAATTACTAAGAAATAAATAAATTTTACACATTCTCAAGATTTCAGAGTCACAAAAATCATATACCAAAAAAATTCACTAAAATTGAATGTTATGTAATTTTTATAAATGAAGAACAAGTAAACAAATTAAATTACTTTGACGCAATGCCGATGAAAGACCAACGTTTGCCAGACGGCGATTATCATGTGGTAAGCATTTCACGGGTCCCACATTCGCTATCTACCTAATCCGCTGATAAATGTAGCTCTCCACTTTGTCTCATAATGTTGTGTCAACACTGTCTTTGCCTTCATGGAAAAAGTACTCTGAATGCTCGTACCAAAGATGAGTGCGCTAGGCATGGGGGCAAATGAATTAAATAATTTATATAAGTAAAATCCCTGTCTACTTGATTTTTTTATTCGATTATCAAAATTTCTCCTGCTTTTTTCCTTGCTGAAGTTTATTTATGGAATATTGTATTCTTATTTAAGTCTGGTACGAGATTGATTGAGACACGAAATGGAACTATATTTATAGAACAAATCCTGGGATAAATTAAAAACATATTAGGAGATAAATGAGAAGGGGCACAGAAATTTCGACTACCTAGGGCCTTCACTGAGTTTAATCCAGCACTGATGGAAAATGTCCAGTCTGACCTGGAAATTACAAAAAAGATAATTACATTCAGAGCTAGCAAAACCCAATTCTAAGGTTTATTATCTTAACGAGAGACGTGTTTTAAACACATTTTTATAAATAACAGGAAACAATAGAAAGAATTTATTTCCTTTACAAATGAAGAGAGAATATAATTTCAAATGTAGATAGAAAATGAAACCTCACATTCTTCTTAGAACCCCGACCGCAGACGTTCAACAGCGAGCAAAAACCCAAAACTGGGCTGAAATTTTCTCGTTTTGTATTGAAATGTAATTCACTAGAGGGACTAATAAAAAAAAAATAAACCTTAAATATAAAATAATTATAATATATAATTCAATTCTTCTCAAAAGGGATCTCATGAGGTCTGTGTTATCTAAATAGATGAGGGATAAAAAATATCCACTGAATAAACATAAAAAGAAATACATATAATTCCAAGATAAATCTATACTACATAACAAATCTTATTCTCTATATAACAGTAGTAATAACACTTAAGAAAGGAAGGGATTAGCTCAGTGGTTAGCGCACTGGACTCCCACGTGAAGGACCCGGGTTCGAGTCCAGCTGTGCTGCCCTTAGATTTTTTTCTTCCGGTGATGGACAGAGTTGTCTGTAACGAGAAAACACTGTCCGGAGGCGGCCGGCAGTGCACTGAGAAGGCTCCGGGCACCAATGACCATAGTTGTTGACGCGCCTTAAATTAAACAAAAAAAACCTAAGCAGAAACTATAATACTTTTTACAGGCTTACAATATTTAAGAATGATAACTTGAAGGTTGGGCCTTGAATTTTATCGCTTCGACATTTACATAAATCGACGATGAGCACTGTTTCCTCAACCAAAATAACTTTTTCCTCACCTATTTCAGGCTCTACATATGTATAATCCCTCCCTACATATGAAGGAAGGCAAAATCCTTTTATTGTAACCTTGCTAACTGTTCCTTATCGTTCACACAACCTTCGAAAAAAAACCAATCTTGAAATTGCACTAAATAGCAACCAACATTAAATATATTTGAATTAATACATTTCACTTAATACTAAAAATCATGATTTATATTTCTTTTAACATTTCTCCCAATGATATATGCGAATTACATAATATAAAACCTTGGTTGAACATTTTATTGCTTTTATTATTCCAGCAGGAAAGTACAGGGAAGAATCTCTGCTTATGTCAAATCACATATTAATGAAATTCAATTCTAACATTGGTAAATAGCATAGAAGAGATGTCTGTAAGCCAGCTTAAGATTTTTACAAATATTTATCAGTGGTATTATTTCTATCAGAACAAGAGAAGAAAGTTAATTTATATTTACTGTGTCCGGGATCAATGCTAGATCAAATTATATTTGTCTTATGTATATTATTTGCCTTATGTATATGAGGCATCAGATAGGGATTGAAAGCCTAAGCGAGGTTGTCATCGTCTGGATGCCTGGGGATTAGGGTAAGGAGTATTTAGTTTACAATGTCGGACTGAGGACTATCATTAGGTTTTTCTGCATTTCAGTAAAAATATAGTCTTGCAAACATTTCTGCCATAAAGGGGCTGAGAACTGGAAATTTCTGTATGTTTGATAGGAATAAGAGGAATCAGCACTATAAATATCGAAGCAGTGTGAATGAGGCCTTACTTCCGGGAAGATTCAACTTTTGGTAGAAATAGATCTAGCGCCAGTGACCTTTGTGCAGGTGTCGCTTTCCAGTCTTGTGTCTTACCAACTTATAATCTTACCCACATCTTAAATAGCGTAAAAAACTGGCTTACAGCGGACCGTTATGGTTTTCTAGGGATATTCAGATAGCAGAAAATTTAATTAAATTTGAAGAAAAATTTACTGATATATATATATAGTTTGTAATTATAGTTACAAATATAAATATGTTAATAAATTGATTAAAAGCTAAGATTGAGGCTAAAAATACAAACAAAAACCGTCATTTATTTAGTGAATAGAATTAATAGAACGTAATAGATAATTAATTGAATGGAATTTATCAGTTGAAAGGTTGTCAGCTAAGAAGGATATTAAAATGTTAGGAACTTAAGTGAAGAAGGGGGCTTTAGTGTCTGTCTGCCCGATAGTATGTCATGGACTAGTAAGATGGATGTCGACTCTCTTATCAGTGTACTGTCCAGATAAGAAAAAGAAGAGGTTTGCTTTCTTCAAGCCATCCTGTCTGACAAAGTCCTTACTTACAACCTCGTCTCGTCTAAATCATTTCAACAGTGTTTCTTTAAAAAAAAAAAAAAAAATATCATGATTACGCTGATGATTCGAGACCAATGTCAAATGTCAAATTCAACAAATATGTCAAATTGTCTACTTATAGTAACTTTTTTCTTAGTAGTGTTCTATTGTGTGTGACTTATATGTGTGCGTGTGTGTATGATTGACAAAATGGAATATGAATAGGTGATTGCTTCGCGTGATAGCTAGCAGTGCCTAAGTTTTCATCACTTTCAGATTTCACTTGTTCTTATTGCTGTAAAAAGAAACAAATATTGCGAGATGTCAGCGGTTTGAATTTGAGTTTCACCGGAAATACAAATAATATTGGATCCAGTGAATACGAAATAAGTTTTTAGCGAATGAACTATAATTATGTGGTGTGTGTGGCATGTGTGTATGTATTTTATTCTTGAATCTTTGTGTGTCGCGAAATATAGAGAGCTCAAACATGATACTCCGTTTAGATATCTACACCGCATAATAAGTTACGGGAAAACCCATAAAGCGGATGAGGGGATTTCTGGCTAATTTTTCATCCATTTTTCGATATTTTCTCGAAAGCGGCTTCTATTGCACATATAAAAACCCATTTTTGTATAGTATAATGCTTTTTATATTTTCTGGAATCTTTCATGAAGTTTATTTATTATCATCACAGTGTTCCAGGCAAATTTATTTTTTTGAGAGTTTAATGGATTGCGGCAACCTTGAGCTTTCCTCTAAAGTCCACTTTAATGCTCCATATTTTTAAGTCCTCATGCGTTAGTCTAGTGGCTAGCGCACTCGCCTTTGCTGCGAGAATTCAGGGTTCAAGGTCTTCCTTCCTTCACCTACTACCTTATCCTCCGATCCTATCTCTCTGAAAGATTCTTCCGTGTTTCAGAAAAAACTGCCTTTTCTTCCCACCACCCGTGAAGACAGGAGCCCCCAAGGAAGCATCCTAGGACCAATACTCTACGCAATATACGCAAGCGATATTCCTACCAACCCAAACACATCCATATTTACTTTTGCTGATGACATCGCTATCCTTACATCCCATGAAGATCCCGTTATCGCCATCCGTACCCTGCAATCCCATCTCAGCATCCTGGCCGAATGGTCCAGGAAGTGGAGAGTTAGATTAAATATTAACAAATGTTATCATATTACATTCACTCTCCGTAGAGCTATATGTCCTCCAGTACAATTTGAAGGACAATTCTTACCTACTGTTGATAAAGTTCGCACCTTAGGACTCTACTTGGACAAAGGCTGACTTGGAATCCTCACACGAGACTCAAGAGACAGGAACTAAACCGACGATACAAATTACTCTCTCGTTTGCTCGACCGACGTTCTCGTCTTTCTCTGGACAACAAAGTACTAATCTACAACACTGTACTCAAGCCTTTGTGGACATACGGAATCGAAGTGTGGGGCTCAACCAAGCGCTCCAATTATCTCCGACTACAAACCCTCCAATCCAAAATCCTTCGTAAAATCACTAACGCTCCTTTCTATGTTTCTAACTCCATCATTCACAAAGACCTAAATATCCCTTTTGTCCGCGACCTCATTTTATCCCGATATAAAAAATTCCATGTATCACTCCCAGACCATCATAACCCTTTAATCCAAGAACTTTCTTCACATTCCATCCCTGGAAACCCTATCAGAAGACTGAAACGTCAGTGGCCGAGAGATCTTCTGACAGAGTGACAAATGTAAATATGTAATTATGTAAATATGTATATATAATATAATGTAAATATCTTTCCCCTCTCAGCCTAACTTTCCTATTAAACCTTTCACTAAATCCTTTCTAATATTTTCCAAACCTCTTCTCATCCATATTCCCTATTTTCCGTTATACATCTCCTTCCTCACTTATTGAAAATATTTTGGAGAGTTGTCAGTGGACTGCTCCTCCATTCTTGTACATAGTTTCATTCATCAGATTTACTAGATACATTATTATGTAGTTGTAAGTACCTAATAAAAAAAAAGAAAAAAAAGAAGAATTCCGGGTTCGATTCCCGTGATAGCAAAGTGGATGTCGATTCAGCATCGTGACAAAAAATTGGAAGATACCTAGTTTGATAGCATACCTAGGTAGCGAAGGTCAGAACTATACGGCGAGGGAACTACACATCTCCCAATATATAGCCGCCAGGCAAGCCTTGGTCATATATGGACTGTTGCGCCAAATCTTAATTTTAGGTTATAGCTATAAGACATATATGTAGACGATTTATCGACCGATCTCGGAGTAGCGGAGTAATCGATGGTGGGAGAAGGAGAGAACAGAGGAGGTTATAAGGTTATAAAGGAGAATAAAGGTGTTTAAAGGTGTTTTTATTTTTTGGATACTTAAAAGGTGACTCTGTTTTTTTTGTTTTGTTTGATCTGGTTAATGGTGTTATTATTATTGGTGTAAATAAGTTATCATTCTGTTCGTAAAAGCATTTATTAGTTTCATTAAACGTTCTCTAATTCAGCTTGGGTTGTAATTATTTGAAGCCTTTGAACATTTCATTATTTTTATTTTAATCATTTCCTACATCAGAAGTGGGATAGTGACCGTTTATGGACATTTACTATTGTAAATAGTTCTAACATTATGAATTCACTACAGGAAGTTACGTGGCTGAGCAAGGTAATCGATTCTTTCCCATCTAAGACATTAAAAGTTTTTTATAGACTAATTTTTGGTAACGACTGTGGAAGGTTGAATAGAAAACGTTTAAAGGAATTCGGAGGATTTAATTTGGATGACGAAAAATTGAAGAATAAGATAAGTCATGTGAGTAATTGCTTCACAAAAGAGGAAATCTCTTTAATTTTTACAATACTATCACCTGTGTTTAAAGGAGAGGCTACAGTTGATAAGGTATGTACCATTCTAAATAATTTAAGCTTATTTCCTATTGAAATCGATGAAGAAACAGAGAGTGGTGAAGATGAAAGTCCCGAAGAGGCAGAAGATCAACTCGATCCTGACATAAACGCTCCAATTTGTGATAGATTTAAAGAACTTCTTACATTAAATAAGACAAACATAACATCCTTAAATTCTACACATCGCCCGGAGTTCGAGCGGAATAAAAGAAGTGAGTATGAGAATAATGAAAAGACCATAAACAAGTTTAACCTTAGATTTAAAGATGTGGAGGATTCCATTCTTACATATAGTGGAGACGATATAATTAGTGTTGAACATTGGATCAATACGTTTGAAGAAAATGCATTACTATTTGACTGGAATGATGTACAAAAGCTGATCTTTGCAAAAAGGAAACTACTGGGTTTGGCGAAATTGTTTATTCAAAGTGAGAAGAGCTTGTGCACCTGGGAAAGTCTGCGAGAAGCTCTATTAAAAGAGTTTAGTAAGAGATTAAATTCTGCAGAACTACATAGAATGTTGGCCGAAAGAAAAAACATAGGCTAGAAAGCTGTGAAGAATATTATCTTATAATGAAGGAAATGGCTAGTAGAGGTAACATCGAAGCTGAAGCTGTGATCCATTATATTATTGAGGGTATTGTGGATAGTATGTCGAATAATGTTGTACTTTATGGTGCAAACAATTTTCATGATTTCAAGGAGAAATTGAAGATATATTCTCTGATCAAAGCAAAACCTAATATGAACGTTTCTGTTTCAGATAAAAGTAGAATTCTGGGTTCTAGGAGCGGTCATGTAAAAGAATACCCTAATAAAAAAACCGAACTACAAATTAGGTGTTACAGCTGCGGTGAAATAGGACATTTAGCCACTCGATGTCCAGACAAGGATAAAGGTGCTAAGTGCTATAGATGTAACAATTTTGGTCATTTGGCGAATGCTTGTACTACGGCAGGTAAAATACAGGACAAACTAAAATATGATACCAACGTAGAGAAAGAATCTTATTCAACAACAGCTGCTCCTGATAAGGTAATGATAATTAATAATACTGATATGATGAAGCGAATTTGTGTTGGTGACACTGAGTATCTTAGGTGTTGTTATTTATGTAAATCTCTGGTAAATGAAATGGCAAGTGACGCAAGAACTTTATTATTAAAAAGTGTGACGGAAGCTGAATATAGAAGGATTGAAGAACCTGTTCGAAACAAAATTGAAAGTGTTCTTAATGAACATATTAATGATTTTGTAACTGCAAAAACTTATTTTGAAACTACTCGAGCTTCACAAGAAGTTAAAGTTAAAGACATTGAGGAACAATTAAGGACTGGTTTACAAGAGAAGGATGAAATAAAAATAAAATTCGATCTATTACAATCACAATTTGAAGAAACGAGCAAAACCTTATCAACTGTTAGAAATCAGCTTAACAGTGTTAGAGATGATGTGCAAAGACTGGAAAAAGATACTGATAATTTAAGAAGGGAAAGAAATGAAGCTATTGACGAAAAACAAACTACTGCTAATCTGTTAGCAAGACGTCAGACTGAAATCGATCTATTAAAAAGTGATATAGATGCACTTAATGCAGAACTGAAAGCATCGCTTCAAGCCAAATGTGAAGCCTTAGCTTTGGCTGAAGACATTCAGTGTAAGCAGGCTGATCTCGCGCACAAGGAAAAGCTTCTAGAATCTGAGCGTGCTTTGATTTCAAAACCGATAGTTGATCTTAACGCTGAATTATTCCAAGCAAATAATGCATTGACCAAACAAAGAAGGGAAGCTACAACACCATTTAATCTTCTGTTTGGAGTAAAAATGCGGCGTCCAGAAGACCTAGAGTTATTGCAGATGATTGATATAGAGAGTAGAGAAGTCTTCTGCGATGAACGAGAACAACTAAGAGCTGAAGCGAAAAGGTCTATAGGACTGGTGCAAGATCAAAATCGGCGTGCGTATAATGCACGAAGGAAACGTTCAAGAAGATATAAAGTAGGCGACTTCGTTGTGATAAAGAAAACTCAATTCGGGCAAAATAATAAATTGCATGGATTGTTTATGGGGCCATACGAGGTCACTAAAGTTGTGAGCTGCGAGGTGAGGCGTGTTGGAGAGGGGAACGGCCCTAGACTTACAACTTCCTCATCGGACAATATGAAACCCTACCAAATTGGGACGTTCGGGACGAACGACATGCAGGATGGCCGATCTGTAGACGATTTATCGACTGATCTCGGAGTAGCGGAGTAATCGATGGTGGGAGAAGGAGGGAACAGAGGAGGTTATAAGGATACAAAGGAGAATAAAGGTGTTTAAAGGTGTTTTTATTTTTTGGATACTTAAAAGGTGACTCTGTTTTTTTTGTTTTGTTTGAACTGGTTAATGGTGTTATTATTATTGGTGTAAATAAGTTGTTATCATTCTGTTCGTAAAAGCATTTATTAGTTTCTTTAAACGTTCTCTAATTCAGCTTGGGTTGTAATTATTTGAAGCCTTTGAACATTTCATTATTTTTATTTTAATCATTTCCTACATATATAATATTAAAATACATAAATGAATAACTAGAATCCCAAGATTGTGGAAAATTTGGGAATTACGACCCAAACGACGAGTTTTTGTGTTTACGTAATTTTCTCAAAAATACTACAAACGATTTTCTTAAAACTTTGACATTAACTGCACATTATATAATCCTAAATATTTATTTTAAAATTGACTTTAGGATGGTTCTAAGAAATCTTTGGCATTAGATTTTTTTAGCTTAATGGGATCTTATAATAACACTTATTCTGGACTAGAATGTAATCACTTCAGGTATTAATTTTCTATGTGCTGAGAACCAACATGTACCTCCTTCCCCCCACAACCATGTTGAGGCACCTAAACTTTTAGTAAAATATTCAAATCGGAAAAAAATGATCAATGTTCAGATATTTTATAGTCCGATTTCGAAGCTTCACCTCCTTCGATTACTTTTTTTTTTAAATTTGCAAAACTGTGCAATATAGTATCATGCTCCAGATTTTAATATGTATAATTACTGTTTAGTGTTATTGTATAATTTTTTAATTGGAATTTATAATTAATCAACAGATACTTTATTTACAAATACTTAGATTATGTAACAGCAACCAAAGAGAGTAAAGAGAAGAGAAACAAACCCAACCACTCTCTCTGATGTAACAGCAAACCAAAGAGAGTAAAGAGAAGAGAAAAAACCCAACCATTCTCTTGGACTGGAGTGGGAGAAACTATAAATACAGGGAGGACAGCTTGATACAGCTCAATATAGTTCATCATCTCGCCAGTCACTTCGTGTCATTTTCATACCACTCTACTTAACCATTCTCTATTGTAAAGTCCACGCAGACTGTGTCTCATTTTTATTATACTTAGTTAACCAGTGTTAACCCAGTCTTCGCATTTCATCAACCAGATCTAAATTCTCTCCACCTAACACATCCATTATAATTACAATAAGAATTTTCTAATGTATGTGTGTATATTTTATGTTTAGTAATTGATATAACTACTCCTAAATTGATTGATAGATAAGACGAACCATCTAGATAAGATAAAGAACCAGATTGACTGGTACCGGCTAATTTCCCTTAGGATTAAATGTATCAAGAAGTGAGGGGATAATGTTGACTAATCCAGTTCCAAGGAGAAATATTTGTTTGACTGGTTGCAGTAAATTACTTAGACGGACGTAAGGGAAGAATCAAGAATAGGTAGGACGTTTCCAGCGAGCCTGTGGTAAAGGTTTGTTTGACAGATAGCAACAGAGTACTAAGTCGGATTGCAAAGGATGAAGAAGAGAGTAGATCGATAGTGACAAACCGTCCGAACCCAAGAAGACAGGCATTTTGACATTGGCAATGACAATCTAGTTGGACGAATGAGTAGGCAGAGGTAAGAATGGTGTGGTTTGATAGCAACAGAACAACGATTCCAAGAAAAAAAGCAGAGTTGAAAATTAGCGGCAAATTAACCGGAAGGATGGAAAAGTACATGGAAAATATATAGATAGCGGCAAACACTGGTTCTTCAGGGGGAAGACTTGTTTGACAACAAATTTTCCGGTCGGATGGAGAGTAAGATTATGTATGTTTATTTACATATAAAAGTATGTATTTTATGTAAAAAAAATTGCTAAGCCAACTACTTGGTGGAAGGTAAGGAATTAAATATATTATAAAAAGTAAGACTTTTAAGCAAAATGTCCATCAATTACTGGGAGAATTGCTGTAAGAGAGAGTCACGTGAGTATGTCTCATCAGATTATTATTTTTATTAATGACTTTTTTTTTTAAAAAAAAAGAAGATATAATCTGAATATTTTATACTTTTTTATTTTTTGCTGATCCAAGGTTATATTTACCCTTTTATATCGATTGAGAGCTTTTCTTATTTCTATCGGCTCCCAAAGGATTTATTCAGCCTTTGGAACTAGAAATTTTAGCTATATAATTTCTTCCATCGGATGATTTCCATTACTGGTTTTATCAAGGGAATAATAAAATCTTTTATGTAATTTGTTGTATCCCTAATAAACACTGTAACAGTAGAATCTGTAGCAGTCTGTAACAGTATTGAATCCATCGGAGAATGAAAGTTGAATGAAGATCAGTTTCTGTAATTCCAGGATTAAAAACTGTATAAATTGTTGTAATGGGATTCGAATGATTAAAGATTCATAGGATCCGAAGAATGATCCGAATCATTAACGATTCATAGAATTCAAGGAACGAAGAATCAAACATTTGTTACTACCTACCTAGGCCAAACTAGGGTGGGAGAATTCTATATATATATATATAATATAAAGTTTTTAGAAGAACAGTTTTAGATCAGTCATCGACACCAGTCAGCCAACATCATTCTACTTTCTATTGTCAGTCAGTCTATCTTTGTCTCTTAATTATTCTCTCGCTATTTTCATCCTCAATAAAATCCTTGCAGATTGTGTGCGAGTTTATTTCTATCTCATTCCTAAATCTCTTTAATTCTCTCCTTCTCATGTTCACTACAATTGTAAATTATATATCTTGGTATTCTTTCAGCCTTGTTTGGCAAGTAGTGCGTCAATTAGCCATAAAGAAATACAAAGTATATTCTTTATATTCTGTACAGCTTTTCCATTGGTTCAATTGGATAAATCAGTTACATAATGAGAAAGATAATGGATAAATATTTAAATTGTTCTAAGAAAAAGATACAACAAAATGATTTGTATGAATAAAAATGTTAAATGATGCTGAGGAAATGATAAATTACAATGTTTTCTAAATTGAAAATAAATTAGTGTGGCCAAATAAATTATTGCCAAAAGTCATGGGGAAAAACAAAGGAGAGTAATGTTGCGTCAAGAAGTTTCTTAGTATTTTTTCCACTTAAAAGGTTGTTAAAAGGTCATAACATTAGTTGGCCTGCGGTCTAATAAATTGGATCTGTTTTGGGTCGTCAAGTGGAAAGTTTTGTTTTTATTAAATGTCTCAGGCCATTTTCTAATCCCATGATTCATTCTGTCTCATCCTATTTTTCTATTCTCAAAGGAAAAACAAAAACTCCATGCACTACACACACATATTAATATTTATTACGGTTTGTTTACAAATGCTTTATCTCTCACTGTATAATAAAATGAAATTCTTTATAAATGATAATTCACAAACATTTCTTACTTTTATTTATTTATTGTCATAAACAATCTAATTAAAAAATAATTAAATTATTAAATTATAAATAACTAAACAATCCATAAAAAAGAGTGTTTTTAGAAATGTTTAGTGAATGAGCTTTTGAGAGAAAATAACAACTCAAAATCGAAAAAAAAACATGAAGTTCTAAATCGAAATTGTGTAAAAGATCAAAAGTGAGGTTATAAAATTTTGGTTGAAGACTGTCAAACAGAAGCATCGATAATATAGATTTCACATTTTCCACTTTTTGTGCAATTGTCATAATAGAAATTCCAACAATTCTGGAATATATATAAACTTCGCTTTAATTCTAAAGATTATTTCAAAAAATTATTTGAAGGATTCTAAGGAAACTATGAGCTACGCTTTTTTTTTATTTTTTTAATTTCTTTAATATAAGTATACACATGTAACATTCACCCACAGACGATCAAACTGCCAGACTGTGTACATTAACAATACTCCTATACCACACGAAAAAGACGTCCGATACCTTGGACTCTACCTAGACAGACCCTGACTTGGAACACACACGTAACGAAAACTCGACAGACAAATGAAAACTAGATACTTCCTAGTAAAGAGGTTACTTGACAATAGATCTAAATTAAACTTGAACAACAAAGTTAAAATCTACAAATCCATAATAAGACCAATATGGACCTACGGACTACGGAACTCTGGGGAACTGCCAAACCGACACCCACTAAACGGATACAAGCCATACAGAACAAGATACTGCGAACAAACACACAATGGCCGTACTATGTTTCTAACATGACGCAACATACTGACCTTCAAATCCCAATTGTAGACGACTTAACACAACAACTTTAAACAAGATTCTACAGCAAACTAGGAACACACACGAACCCGCACGTCAAAAACCTGTCCTCCCTAACCATTCCTTTCGAATCCTTCCAGACGTTTGAAGCGCCAGTGGCCAAGGGACCTCCTGTCACAGGAAGAGGAGTAACAAGAGCAGGAAGAGTGGCATTGGCCACCTCCTTCAAGCCATCAAGCCAAATGTATCTAAGCTCACATTTACTTATTGTAATATTACAGGTTGTAAATACAAATAAACAAACAAATTTCTTTAATTTTTATTTATTTTTAACTGAATGTATAATCAGATATTATGATATCCTTGGTTACAAAAAGTTACTGTAATTTAATCAACAAAATTACAGTAATCTGATTAGCTCAGTGGTTAGCCTACTGGAATCCCACGCAATGATGCCGGGTTCGAATCCAGCTGTATTTCCCTTAGATTTTTTAATTCCTAGGAGCATCTACAGCTCCGGTGATGGTCAGTGTTGTCTGTAAATGTCCGGAAGCCTGCAGTGCACTGAGAAAGCTCCGGGGGCATCAATATCCATACAGTTGCGCTTTGAATTGAAATAAATAAATAAATTCTGGTCATCCTTCTTCGGAGATTGGAACCTATTAGTTTGTTCAATCAGGTGATTTTCATCAAATCTAGCCTGTTTATTGTACAGTAAGAAATGTTGTTTGTGGTTAGACATCAGTTTCGTGTTATTTTCTGGTCAGGTTCAACCAGTTAGTGTAATTAACTAACTAATAATTAACTAACTAACTAAAAATTAACTAATTAATATGAATTAATTAGTTAGTTTAATAATTTAAATTTGTTTTAATATTTTGATTTTTTTTAAAACTGAACAATGGAATGTAATTTGGTCTAAAGTTTGTAAAGTCAGTCCGCCACCTTTTGTAAAGTCAGAATCTTTATCATTTGCTTATATGCTGAAACTTTTCCAAAAATAAGTGCCTTTTTGTGAAATAAGTGTCTATGTACGGTCAAGATTTGGCTTAATTTGTAGATTAGTACTTTTGATTTAGGCATGGTTTTAGCGTGAGCTACGTTTAAGAAGAAAAATTATCTATTAGTTATCTCCCGCATTATCTTTATTTGTTCTTAGATGTAGATATCACTAAAGTTTTACGCGATTAAGACTGACAACAGAAAGAGTGTAATGTCTCTGTTCCAGTATCGAGCAAAATTTTTCTTTCACTGTATAATATCATCAAACCGATAGTGTCCTCTAGGGAGATATAGTCTCTTCTATGTTTATAAGTTATTTTATCTCGTGAACCCTATCTTTACTTCCTTATTTGGAGAGCTCTTTTTATTTTAGCAGAATTTCATTCAAGTTAAAACCAAAGTACATAGCCATCGGCATCGTCTGATTTTTTTTTATGGATAAAAGTTAACAAAATGTTTGAAGTCAGATTTATTAATACTTCTTTTTAATTAATAAGAGTGATACATTAAGAAAGTCAATAATAGATTTAAGTAAAAAAAAATTTAGAGAGTTATTTTCATTGTATTGTGGGATTAAAGTAAGTGGGGATTATCAAAAGTGTTAACGTTGTTTAAGGTGAATTATTCGCTGGCTATTATTTAGGATGGGTTCATTTCACTCATAAGACTCGTTCATTATCTTAGAAAAAGATAATCTCATATTTTTTTTTATACAATAATAAACGGAACGAATTAAATATCGCAATTTAGGCTACACTAAAATTAACATTTTGAAAAAATATTTTAACGCAAACAATGCTAATCATGATATGATAAATTTATCGGACAATTTGACTCTTGAAATTGATATGGATGAATTGACTCTTCAAAATAAAACGCGTCTAAGGATTATTGATATGGTTGATCCGAAGTTCTCAAGAGTTCACAGAAAAGAAGGCATGACAAAACTTATTTGCAGGAACTATAATTGGATGTGCGAGGTGGAGAGAATTTGGGTCTGGTTGATGAAATGAGAAGACTTGGTTAAACTGGTTAACTATGTATAATAATAATAATGAGACAAAGTCTGCTTGGACTTTACAATAGAGAATGGTTAAGGTAGAATGTTATGAAAATGACATGAAATGACTGGCGATATGATGAACTATAGTGAACTATATATTGAACTATCTTGAACTGTCTTTTAACTGTATATGAACAGCTGTTAACTGTCCGTCGCTGTATTTATACAGTTTCTCCCACTCCAGAGTCCGAGAGAGTGGTTGGGTTCATTTCTCTTCTCTTTACTCTTTTTAGTTGCTGGTACAGGATCTCATACTACAATACATGGACAACTGTTTACTACCGGGAAGAAGTATAATTGTGCACAACTTGAAAGCGCATCACGGCAGGATGAATGGCAAATGGAAGTCTGAGGAAATATCTTCTTCAGATCCTCTTTATCAAAGGAATTTTAATTAATAATTGAAACTCTTCTCATATTCTTTAATAAGCTAACACCCAAAAAAATGATTGTTAGACCTGTGTTAAATGGACAGCGGTGAGAGAGAAGGAGAAAGAGAGATTAAACGAAAAAAAAAGCTCTGCGTTTGGTGGATATTTTAGGTCAGAGTTAGTTTGAGTTGGCACATCCACCTCGGAGCCAACAGATAAACAGATTAACATTGTATTGGATAACGATGGCATAGTTGATTGCTCTTTCGATTTTTTGGTTAACGTGTTCAATGAGAGAGAGAGTATGAGTGTATAATTGAGTGAGAGGAAAGTTCAATTTTAAAAAATAACCTGTTTTTTTTACTCAGTTAAACTTCAAAATATTCTTTTACCATAGAAACTCTTTTAATCAAAGTTTATGTAACAATTACTAATTTAGCTTATTTTTCCCTTGCGGAATATTGTGATGTCTGGAATTTGCTAATAAACTTGGATGAATCTAAATTTGTAATTTTTAGAAATGGAGGCCGGCCGGGTAGAAGAGAAAATTGGTATTATAAAACTAATAAAATTGAAGTTGTGAATACATATAAATATCTTGGGATTACCTTATCTTCCAAACTTTCTCTAGAACAGCACTTTAAAGGAAAACTTGAACATTCTAAATTTGCCATAAATTCCTTCCATAAATTAATTAATAATAGAAATATTTGTTTCTCCTCCAAATTAAAGGTTTTTAAAGGAGGGTCCCGTTCCATACTTTGCTATGGTGCGCAAATTTGGGGCTACCATAAGTACGACAAGGTTGAAATCCCAATGAAATTTTTTATAAAAAAATGTTTTAATTTACCCAGACACACGCCGGATTTCAATATATATTTAGAGACAAATCTTTCTCCAACGTATATTTATACATTTAAATTACATAAAAAGGTGTTTAAATCTGCCAGCTTCCAGATATTCTAATGTTCTTGCGAGGGAAATAATAAGCAAAGGAGTTTTCTGGTACAAGGGAGTGCAGGATGTCTGTAATAAATGTAATCTGAATATACAAGATGTAATCAGCAGTAAAATAAAGACACCTCATGTAATAAATACATTAAACCTAAATATTAGGGATGAGTATAGGATAAAAGCTGCAAGCAGTACAAGGTATAAACTGTATAAAGAATTAGAGGTGGGCAACACTTATATCTATAATCCAAATTTGGATGGTAATTGCATTAGTTGGCTTCTCAAAATAAGAGGTGAGCTGTTATACCTTAATAAGTACAGTTTTGCCGATCAGGTCAAATTATGCTCACTCTGTAATAGAAACGAGGAAGAAGATGTCTTTTATTTTATAGCCATATGCCCTATTTTAAAAGAATTCCGATTGAAATACATTAAGAAAAGGTCATTAACATACGATGAATTTAAAGACTTACTAAATGGTAAGGACTGGGGCAGTCTAGTGAAGTATGCTAAGATAGCATGGAAGTATAGATATTCTTTGGTGCAGGAATTCAATTACTAAATATACAGTTGGGAATATAATTATTTTTTTTTATGTTTTGTTCGCCTTGTAAAAATAAGTCTGGTAAAAATCATTTATTTTATTTAGTTTATTGCTATTATTTAAGTTCAGTTTGTTTTTTTTTTTTGTTTAATTTGTGCTACTTTGATTAAAAAAAAACAAAAAACGACAACCCCCTCAGACGCCATGGGCCAGTGAGGTATGTCTGGTCAAAACCGAAGGAATGAATTTTGTATCTGTTTATATTTCTAATTTTAATAAAGACATTATTATTATTATATTATTAATTTAGCTTATTTGATTTTAAAGCGGGCAGTTAATTTCAATTTTACATTATTTCTGTAAAAGTCTGAACCACAGATATATTATTATCTATTAAGTGGAATATATACTTTCTTTCTGTGGAATATATTCTTAATAACAAATGGTCGCATGCTATGATCAAAGACATTTCCTAGATACATTATCCTGCTACACTGCTACACCATCCAGAGATTCTATTCTTTGGATGTTTTGTTTGTTTGTTTATCTTTAATCACAAATAAAACTCTAGATTTCATATTTGCATTTCAAAAATTGAAGGCTAGATTAATTTGTCTCAGGAAGTGAAATCTCGTTCATTTAAATTATGATTCAGTCTGAATATGAAAATTCCAAAAACTCCGGAAGGTGCACGTCAAAGATGGTTTGCTAACCATCATTAATATTGATTTTAATGAAGTTTAATATTTGAATGAAAATCTTCTGCTATGTAGTCAGTTTGTATTCAAAATGAATAGGAACACAAATTGATCCCTTAAACTCTTTCTTGAACAAAACATATGAATCCATTAATAATGGGGAAAAGACTTTTTCAATCTTTTACGATCTTACTAAGGTATTTGATTGCATCCAGCATGATCTAGTTCAAAAATTATGGAAAATGGGGAATAAAAGGTGTGTGTTCTGATATGATCAAGTCATATCTATTGGATGTCAGACAAGTGGTATCTATAACTGGTCATGATGCCGAAATCAACTATATTAAGGAATTCTTGTCTTCGGAATTACCTTGTCCCTTTGGTGTTCCTCAAGGATCTTGTTTGGGACCTGTCTTATTTATTGAATATTCATGATCTGCCCATGTTGATGTCTCCTGGGACAATTAATTTTTTTGCAGATGATATAAATTCCAGTTTTTGTGGTAGAAATATTCAGGATCCAGCTCACGATGCAAACACTGGAGCGAATGCTATCTTCAATTGGGCATTGAATAATAATTTAGAAATTAATCACGCAAGACATTGAATTAAATTTTTCTATTTCTCCACAAGGTAATACTTGTTCTCTCCTTATCAAGATGGATAATTCCAGCATAACATTGTGAATTCTGCTTGTTTTCTGGGATTACACATTTCGACTGACTTGAAGTCGCATGTTGACCAGTTGATAGTTAAGTTGGCGTCAACAATTTATTTTATAAATTGGCCAAATGTCTAGCTATTGAGGCCTTAAAAATGATTTACCACGGAAAATTTGAATCAACAGTGTCGTATGCCATAGAATTTTGGGGTAACTCGCCGGTAGCATTTAGAATTTTCAAGATTCCAAAGATTATTCGTATCTTGGTCAAGGCAAAACGGAAGGAGAGATGTAAAGATCATTTAAAAAAGTTAAATATACTTACTCCTCCATCTTGATATATCTATCAATTAGCAGTGTTGATGTTTAAAAACAAAGATGATTTTTTTGTCACTAAAATGTTAGCCCCAACGAAACAAGAAGTAAAGGTTTAGTTTGTCCACCATTTACAAGGTATACTACAATTCAGAATTCCTATATTTTCAGGGGTATTAAAATTTTTAAAATTATTCCGTCATCTATTGGCGAACTTTTAAATTTAAAAGATTTAAAAAAACTGAAAGACTATTTATTAAGTAAATATATATATTCACAAGATGAATTCTTAACAAAATTATAAAAAACAAAACAATAACTATGACACTATAAAAATTATTTCTAAAATTTTTCCTGTTCTTAGTTTTTATAATAAACTGCTGGACAAAAGTATTGCATAAAATTTCAAAATATTATAATTTGAAGTTGAATGGTATTTTCGTATTTTTTTCTATGGATTCATGTTGTTGAACTCTAATCCAAACGAAAAAAAGAACACCTACCAAAAATTTAAGAAAAACCTGGTTTTATTACACAGAATAAAAAATAAGTATATCTGTGCCTCCGTGGGCTGTGTCTCTGGGTAGTATGTCAAGTTCGTGTCTTCGGGAAGACAGTCCATTAGCGTTCCAGAGGAAAACTGTTAGAGAGTTTTGAGTGTAAGAATTCATGGAGTAGACGTAGTAGGAAGATTTTTTAGATCGTTGATAAAGGAAGTTAATGTGGAGGTGATATCTGAGGATGAGTGTTGGGATGGAAGTGGCGTGGGAACACCACCAGCTACTTGGGAATAGGTGAGCTGATTTATAGTTGGAAGGGCAGTTGAGGACTTTGGGTTGGGTTGGATTGAAGGAAATGATTCTTGGTTTGAATTAGTTTTTTGTAGATTTGAGTCATTTCTTTCAATTACTGATGGATGGTTATAGACTGGTCAGGTCGTCTTCGAAAAATTGTCAATGCACCCTACTATGTTGCTAACCTCACTATCCATACTGACCTAAAGATTCCTTTCGTTAACCACCTAGCCAAAACTCGTTTCCTTAAATTCCATTCATCCACAACTACTCATCCTAATCCTTTAATTCACCAGCTTTCTTCAAACACTATTCCCGACAATCCACGCAGCCTACTGAAGAGAAGATGGCCCCGTGACCTCCTTGTGGAATAACTCAAGATACGGAGTGCCATCGCTGGATGTCTTCTCCAATCCACTCTCCTGTTATTTAGTTGCCATTTAACACATTTACTTGTTGCAGTGTATTTTTGTAGTTGTAAATATCAATACAAAAAAATCTGAAAATTCAAAATTAAAATGGTTCTTATTTATTAATCACTTCTTCATTTTTTTTTAACAGTATTTAGTGATACCTCCTCTCGCTCTGATACTGCAGCAAGTCTCCTTAGCATTGAAGAGATTAGATTTTGGATAACCTCTTGAGAAATCTCATTCTATTCTTCAATAACTGCTGTACGTAGCTCCCTAAGAGTGCTAGGGGCAATCAGGCCAAGTCTGAGCCGTCTTCAAATTGTGTTCCAAAGGAGTTCTATTGAATTTAGGTCTGGATTTCTCGGTGGAGAAACCAAACGTCGAATCCCAACATCCTGTAGGTACTCAAGGACAACTCGAGCAGTGTGACATCTGGCATTGTCCTGCATTAATTGAAAATCATCACCGACTCTTTCAGAAATTGGCACAACATATAGCTGAAGAACCTCTTCAAGGTATTTCCGGGCATTTAGTGTCCCATTTTCCACGATATGTAAATCCGTACGTCCGTCAAAACTTATGCCTCCCCAAATCATACCACCGCCTCCATCAAAAGCCACTCTTGGAGAAATGTTAGCCTCTGCGTATCTCTCACCTTGACGTCTCCAAACTCTCATCCTTCTATCTGGAAAATGCAGGGTGAATCTCGACTCATCTGTAGTCTCCAATCCTCTGTTGTCCAATTGACATGTTCTCGTGAATATTGCAGTCTGGCGACTCTGCATACTCTGGTGAGAAGAGGGCCAGTAGCGGGTATCCTGGAAGCTATGTTTGCTTCATTTAACCTCTTCTGGCTGACCTATTTGAAATATGGACATTACGGACATCAGCGATCAAGTGACGAATCTGTTCCTTAACACATTCAGCTGAATAAATCTCTCATCTGTCCGGGTTGTACTTCTAGGGCGGCCCGTAAATTGCCGTCGGGAGTAGATACCAGTCTCCCTATGTCGTGCTAAAATTCTTGAGACAGTGGATTGGCTCATTCCTAGGCTCTGAGCAATTGTTGCTTGATTTAGCCCTTCCTCATGTAATGTCACCACATGTACTGCAATTTCTTCGGAATAATGACCATGAAGGGGCGTGTTAAGAACAAAAAGAAAAAAGAAAATAGAACTGATGAGAAAAAACTAAACAAAAATGTGTAGGAGAGAGAAATTACCACAAGCAGTGAAAGTGAAATACTGGGATTATTATTGTATTTTCAAGAGTTCAGAGAATTAGTCTTTAAAAACATAAATAAATGGCTTAGTCTCTTATTTCTCCTTGGATCAGAGTTCATTTACAATGAATGTATAAAAAAAATACGATAATAGACTGTAACTTCAAATTACAACATTTTGAAATTTTATGCAATACTTTTGTCCAGCATTTTATTAGATTGGCGGCTTATAGTATATATATTTATATAAATTGTGTGTTTGCTTATATAGAAGCTGTTTACAGTTATTTTAAGTTTATGTATTTCTTTTTTATATATTTTGCAATATTTATTGTGACGAGCCTTGTATGCATTTATATGTACAAATGATTTGAAGGCAATAAAATCATCTATCTATTTTACGAGTGTAAACAGTAGAACATTATAATGATATGGCAATTTATAGAAAAGTATAATATTACAGTTCTACCAGAAACCTTAATATAATAAAAAATGCTTCCGATAAAAGTGATAGGCATTTATATACGTAGATAATATGCAAAGTTTAAAAAAAAAATCTTTAGAGGCATTTTTGAGATAATTGCGAAAATACTGATACAAATTACGGTAAAAATGTACGACGAGCAGTTGCAAGATTTTGACTTCGTAAAACATCGCATGAAAAGCGATAGTTTCTAAATAGAACATCAAGTGTGAAATTTCTGCTGAAGACATGCCTAAAAACCTTATAGGTACCCTTCACATAAACGTTCACTCAACGCACTGACTAGAAAACTAAAAAACGAACTCCGAACATATTATAACAATCAATACGCCAACTATACTGCGACACTTACAACAGAAGACCTTTCCTTATGGAATACCACAAAGCGCCTACTTAAATACCAGACCCCTCCCTCTCCTCTTCGTCGCGAGGACGGCTCTTGGGCAAAGTCTAACGACGAAAAAGCAGATCTCTTTGCCACATATCTTACCTCTATATTTGTTCCTCATTCCGACAT
Organism: Triatoma infestans; assembly: GCA_011037195.1. NCBI lineage: Eukaryota > Metazoa > Arthropoda > Insecta > Hemiptera > Reduviidae > Triatoma > Triatoma infestans. The sequence goes on from JAAEAF010014205.1 coordinate 77,597, forward strand.
CCTGGACCCAAACCATACCTCAATCGTCACAAACGAACTAGACTCTCCTCTGCCTCTTTCACTTCCGCCCAAACCCATCACTCCATCTGAGGTTATTAAAATCATTACCAGTCTTCCTAAGAAGAAAAGTCCTGGATATGATCTAATCACCTCAACCATCCTTCAACATCTCCCCCGCAAAGCCCTAATTTTCCTAACATCCATTAATAATGCAGACCTCAGAACCACATACTTCCCAATTCTATGGAAATTTTCTTCAATAAGAATGATCCCCAAGCCTAATAAACCTCTCCACTGTCTTACACCCTATCGCCCCATTAGCCTTCTCCCTATTTTAGGAAAAGTTTTTGAAAAAATTCTTCTCAATCGTCTCCTATCAATCCTAGAACCCCTTCAAATTATCCCACATCACCAGTTTGGATTTCGGAGTGGTCACTCTACTATCCAGCAGGCGCATCGCGTTGTAGATACCATCGCTACCTCCCTTGAGATGAAACAATACTGTGCTGGCGTCCTTTTAGACATCTTCTAGAGCCTTTGACTGCGTGTGGCACGAAGGTTTACTGTGGAAGCTCCTCTACCCTGTACCTACTACCTTGTCCTGAGATCCTTTCTAAGTGATCGATTCTTCCAAGTCACCCAAGGCTCATCTACTTCCTCCATCTATCCCATCCTAGCCGGAGTGCCCTAGGGCAGCATCCTGGCACCCATCTTATACACAATTTATACTGCCGACATCCCCGTACACCCCACACACTAGCCTATTCACCTATGCTGATGATACAGCAATCCTATCACCTCACACCGATCCCGTTCTCTCCAGGCGCTCCTTGCAAATCCATCTCCACTCACTTGAATCCTGGTTAACGAAATGGAGAATAAAAATCAACCTTAACAAATCCCAATACATAGTCTTCACATTAAACAAAAAAGTACTCCCTCCCATTTATCTGTTCAATACTCCAATTTCTCCCGCAGACCACGTTCGTTATCTTGGTCTATACTTAGACAAGCGACTCACATGGAATCCACATACGAGACTTAAACGAATCACTCTCAACCAACGCTTCAGACTTCTGGCTAGACTTTTTGACAAACGCTCTAAACTAACACTTCTAAAGAAAAGACAGCTTTACATCTCACTGCTCGCTCCAATTTGGACTTACGGACTAGAACTATACGGCACTGCTAAGCGTTCCAACCACAATAGAATTCAAATCCTTCAGTCAAAAATCCTCCGTCGCATTGTCGACGCCCCTTTTTACGTCACCAACCGCACCATTCACAACGACCTCGCCAAATCCCTATACAACAAATTCCACAGTCACCTATCCCTCCATCCAAACCCCCTGATCCAAGCCCTTTATTCAAACTCACTCCCAAAGATGGCTAAAGCGCCGTTGGCCCCGCGACCTCCTATATCTAATGTCAGTTATCATTGGATAACTGACATTCACGGCATTGCATGATACAGTATTCCTCACATCATATTTACTTGTTGCATTTATATAAATCATGCAGTTGTAAATATTCAATAAATAAATAAATAAATAAAAATGTTTCTATGATGTAACAAATCTGTATGCTTCAAAGTTTTTATTAAAATTTTTTCTCCACATCTTCACGACTATGCATATAATAACGCCTTGATAAAAAGGCAGGAAACTCTGTCGGCTACGTTGGCATAATAAGAATGTTTCTTCACCAAATTTCTTTTCCCCCCCATAGATTAGGTTATAAGTTTCTATAATTTTCATGAAAACGATGGTAACGATTTCATTTAAACTTGGCATACTAATTCATAGATATAAAGTTATCACTTTTATTTGTAATATTTTTCTGATAATGTTGTTTTTCGATGGTTTTTGAGGAATCTGAGGATTTTAAAATTCAAATGTGTTTGTTCAATATTATTGGCGTTCTCTTTTTGATTAATTTAATCATTCTTTACCTGCCTGGTTTGATAAATTGGCACTTGTCCCTTACAATCTTTATATCTATGTTAGGGGACAAATGAGCAAAATATGAAGTTTAAAGAAACTTTGTCATTTTATATATTATTAAAACAGAAAGAGGAGTGAGAGAAACCCGTGTGAATATTTCACACCAGTTGGTGAAAATTAATTTAGAAAATTTATACGATCGCATACCTTTCAGAAATAAGAAGATAAAATTGTATTGCATTAAAAAATAAATTTCTTTTTAAATGCTGTTGAAATAAATAATAAAATATCTGAATAGTAAAACGAGATTAAACAGCAATCAACCCTTATCTAATTGATGTTAGGTGTTGACAGGCGTCATGGCGGAAGATATGTAGAGTAATTCCGGCGGTTGCAATCACTGTTTCACCTGTTTACATCATCAACTAACGTTCAAACATATATCCAACTCTTCCAACAGTCAACCAATTTGACATGGCCAACATCATCTACAAATACAGAAGCACATGTTGGGGAAGTGGATGACAGAGTCTCTTGCTAACTCTCTCTCTCTCTCTCTCCACTGCAGTAGCTACCACACAGCTATACTGGCTTCACTGCTCTAAATTCTCCCTTTGGACGTCAACCAGCGTGCCTTGGTTATTAATTTTGCAACTGGATAGTTTGCAAGCTATTGTTGTATGGTAGGGTATAACGTAAACAAATTAGAATTTACCTACATGGTTATATTATATACTGTCCTTACATTATTGTAACTTATTATTAATGTATATTCTGGCTTTGAACAATACGCTATAAATGATAGTATTTATTACATATTGAACATGACCCTAGTACCTCAACATAAAATGCAATCGCTTTCATTTATTTAGAATTTTCAAATTATTAACCATATAAATTTTGAAATCTATTATATTTAAATATAAATATATTAATAAATATTTAAATAATATCTATTATAAAAAGATCTACTGTTTGCTACTATATAATCTCTCTTTATATAGAATATACATTTCTTTTATCGGCTGGAAGATTTATTATTTTTTTTAACCAATGGTTTGTCATTGACATTCTGCATTAGGCATTTAGCATCCCAAATGCAGTCTCTTATATGCTTTCTTGGAGTATCTATCCGCTCCCTACGCTATACTTCCGATGCCAGATAAAGTAGCGCAATTTTTTAAATGTTCTTCGTTCATTTCCCATTGCGCTGCAAAGGACACATATAAGAGACTGCACCACAACTCCTATGGATCACGATTAGTAGTTAGGTGTGCCTGCGACTAATCGTGATCCATAGCAAATCGAAAACATGCTACCGCCTATCAGGAAAGGTCGCGGAATGTTCGAATTTCAGCAACACCAATGCTTCTCTATCATTTGGGATCACTATTTTTGCGAGACTGCACGATTAAATGAATCCCGTAGGAAATGGGTTATCTTATGCGACATTTACTTCTTAGAACCTTTCTTTGCCGGCTGATCGGTCTCCTCATTTTCAGCTATATCGCAATAGTTTGGAATCCATTAAAAGACAATCGCCCCTCCAGCAATAATTAGTCGCTCCGCGACAGCTCGACAATTCAACAATTCATGCAACTCGATCGGATCACGACTTACTATTGCCTGGATTTCTTTGGAGTCCAAGCCAACACTATCTTGTCCTTTCTTTCTATCTATTCCTCCAGCAAGAGAGGTTGCTTTTACTTTACTCAAAAATTTGAAGCATCCTTAACCTCGGGCTAAGAGGGCTGAAAGATGGCCGCAAAGTCACCAGCTCCTTTTGACATGATATCAGCTTCGGAAGTACCACTTGGTAGTACTGCTTATGGAGGGTTTCCAGGGCAGTTCCCTTAATTCCCCCATAGTCGGCAAAAATTTAAATGCAAGCAGTTGGAAGTGAGTTGAAATTCCCAAATTTTTGTGAGATAAATAGATTTTCCAACTGGCTAAATGAAATCAAGTAACTACACCCAGCTCGCAAAGCCTTGTATAGTTTGCTGGAATATCCAAAATTTAAGTCAGTTCCCTAAATTAGTTTTAGTCAGCTTCAGCACACAAGGTAAATATCAGAGTGGTTCAAATTAATTAATCGATTTGAAAGTCACCTAAGTGCAAAAGAGAGATCTGATGCACTCGTTTCTACTAAAAGCATTTCAATGAATTGGGACTTGATGATTTTTGTTAAGGGTAATTCCTTAATTTTTCAAAAAATGGCTCGCAAAGATTTTCATTAATATCTTCGTTTTTATAATTGCAAAAAGTAATTTTTTTTACATTAAATTTTAAGATTTTTAAAACTCTTATAAGAGAAGCTCTCATAATGATGTCTTATTTTAAATATTGTTCAAAGCTCTCATTCATCGCTTTGTGAACACTAATATCTGCTTCGAAACAACGATCACAGTACTTCCACTTACTGGTGAGTAACAATGATGTGTGTTGAGCAGTGTGGGATCCACAAACGGGAGTTCGTTACGGTATGGACTTCCTAATATTGTGTCAATTAGCATTGCGCAATGCAGGAAATCCTGAATAATGGCGACAAATGTGATTGTGACTAGTATTCGTATATAATGGGTTGGATGAAGGAGAGAAATGGTTTGATTTGAATGAACAAACTAGGTATGGCTGAAAACGGTATAATGTAAAAGGTGACACTGACTGCCTGGACTTTACACTAAAATGTTAAAGTGTGGTAGAGTGCTAAAGGGTAAGGTAAATGATACGTTGTGACTGGCGAGTGAACTCTGTTGTATATCTATCTCCCGTCGCTGTATTTATGCAGTTTCTCCCACTCTAGACCTACAGACCTGCCATTTTTGTCTCTCTTTCTCTGCTATGGATTATCTCTTTGGATCCTATTACATCGTGTAATTTTGTGTGTCTCAAAGTGTGCACTTCAACGAATTAAACAACCAGGTGATGTACCGGACACGAGTATTTTGTATATAGCAATTGACCAGGAAAATGCGTACACTCCTCACCCACCAATGGTACCCGAAACGTAGAACAACAATTAATTCTTGTTTCTTTAAAATTCCTCTGGCCATTGCCATATAAACATTTTAATATAATTTTAAGACCTAACGTTTTGAAATTCATTTATTTATTTATTTTGCACACAGGTTTTTGACAACTTAGTGAAATAGTTTGACTTTGGGATACTGTAAACAAACATTATTAATAGGGTTTGTGCTTCGTTTTAGCAAGAAAAACAATTTTTTTTTGTTTTTCTTTTGTGTGATATGAGAAAGGTCTGTTGTGCCATCTCAGTGCACAACATTCAGTTCGTCAAATATTAATAGATTCCTTCTTGGGCAATCCTGTAATGGAAATTATGAGTAGCGATTAGTATTCGCAATAAACCCACAATTTAACATTAATTTGGATAAACATACAGAAAAGTATGTTTTACCGCAAGAAGGTGGACCTGTTATCAAAAGACAATTTTTCCCCCACTAGTTCTATTTAACAATTCTAATAAAAAATAAGAAAAATTAATTAAATTTAATTAAATCATTATTATACTCTAATTTGAGAAAATTAATAATAAAATTTTTAGATTCTTCCACAGAAGACATATTATAATTGTCACCGTGGAAGTCGGTATAAAATACAAATTTATTTATTTTTATTAAATTTACAATACTATCTAAATTTAACTTACTAAACTTGGTTTTTACAATTTTTAGAGCTTTTTGCAATATTGTATCTCTATCTGTATAGTGCCTATACTTGGTATTGATCCATACATTAGATCTGGTTAAATTGTGTTCAGGAACCACATAATTTACTTCGAGGAAGTTTACTATTTTTTCAAGTTTTTCGAACAGCGGACATTCATTCCGCTGTCGATTATTTTGGTAGCCTCTTCCACAAATTTGTTCAGTGCCACAATGGCACTCTGATGTTGATGTTCCTGCAACACAATCTCCATCGTTTTTGTAGTAAATTTCCATCTATTGTCCTTTGGCACTCGCTGGATATCCTATAATAATTATAAATAACGTCAATATTATTGATATTACAGCTAAAATAATATGAATAATATTGGTAAACTAATTACCTGAAATGGATGGATGTGCATGATTATATAGTGTGAGCCATCCACAACCTCCGAAGATTTGACATATACACTGTCGCCCTGGTAAGTACATATACTTTGATAAATAGGCGCAATGTTCTTCGGTGTAACTGGCACATCCAGTGGTTCCAAATTTAGCTTTATTAAAGAAGAAGTTGTTACCGAGCCCTATGATTGCCCTGACGATCCAGCATCGACATGATCAATTGCTGTAGGAACAATCGTGGATGACATGGACATGGGCATGTTTGCACTGGTGGCCATACGAGTAGGAGGTTGATGGCTGATCGGAACCTCTTTTGGAAAATTTCAAGTTTAAAATCTGTTTTCGTGGATGAGATATGGTGGACAGTGAGGCGTCCATGCAATCCACGAACGGTTTGATGTATGAGGTGCCCGTTTCCTCCATCGCACGGTACACACTCCCAAGACATTCCAGGAATGTCTCCCATATTCCGGATGTCTGGCTCGTGGACTCCATCAAACAGATGGGCGTCTCCTGTAAGACATCCGAGCAGGGTTCTTTAGCTATAGAGGGCAGTTTCACTGTCTAGGAAGTGAAAATCTAAGGGCTAAGTGCAGCACTGCTGGATTCGAACCCGGGACCTCCAACATAGGTACCACTGCGTTAGTTCTCTCCCACAATTAGAATAATTAAAGTCAAAGGATTAAAGTTAGTTTGACATTCAATAAATTTTATAATGTAATTTTATTTCACCATATAACAATAAATAAATAAATTATAAGACAATTTTAAAAGGTGTAAATATACATCCAATTTTATTATTAGTATTAGTGAATTGTAAACTTTATTTATTTGTTTGTGTTATAACATTATTATTAGTTATAAAGCTTAAAACTATAAATGCAGAAATTTCTTGAGAAATAAGTAAAAACATAAAGACTACTATCTATCTTTAAAGAGAAGAGTATTTCAATGAGATCTTAATAAGGAGATATCTTTTATCATTTTCTTTACATTAGTTTGTATCTGTTAAGATCTAATGACTTTTTAGTCTTTTATTTATTTATTTATTTTTTTTTGAACTTAACTCTTTATCTCACATTATCTCTTTTGAAATAGCAACCATTTTATAAAGTTTCTTTTAGTCGCCCCACCAACATAAAGTCTTAATACAAAAAGGAAGTTTAAGAAATTCTACTAGCCTGCATTCTACACGTAACAAACACACACACACCTATATATATATTTATGTATATATATGCATGGTTGTGTTAGTTGTATGATAAAAAGTACCAAGTAAGATTTTTAAAGAGTCTAATAGTACAGTCAAGTGCAAAAATGTAAGTTGAAAAAGCAGAAGATAAAGATAAGAGTGAACGCTAAAATAGAATAGAGAGGGGAGGGAGGGACAGTGATAAGTGTGAATAGACGACGCTCTCTTTCTTCAGCCCCTTTTCATTTCATACTTTTCTGCAGTCACCCAGGGATATGGTACAGAAACCCAAACACTACTAAGACGCGCCATATTATAGTACATCTCTTGACGGCCACTACAGAAAAACTTCTTATCTCCAAGCTTGTGCTTCATGAAACTCATATAAATTTTAAGTAAATTACTATTTAAAAAAAAGAAAAAAAAGCTAAACTTAATCTAACTCTAGCGGAAGATTTACTAATAAATTTCAAGATGTTTTGTATAATTATACAATATTAATAATAATAATTATTATTATTGTTTATGAAATTATGTTTAAATAATTCACTAATTTTTAGAAAAGCGCGATTTCTTGGAAGCCTGTCTATATATATATATAAAAGTATACTTTCTTTAGTATTACTTTCTCTTACATCTAGTAAGAAAACTAATACGATCGTGTCAAATTTTGGAAATGAGTTTTCTCCCGAATCACATGTTTTGAGAACTTCCCCAATATGTATGTGAGAAACAAAATATCTTAACATCGAAAGCTTCGCAGAAAGCTCAAACTTGATATTTCTTTTTAAATATCATCACAGCATCTGTGTTTCGTACGCATCATCGTACAAAATCGGATGTATTTGATTCTGAAATTTAGGATAATTTCTTTTGTTTTTCCCTGATTTTTCTCAAAAAACGGATCTTAATTTTCTTTGTGAACTTTGTATGCTTATGTAAAATTGGATTTGTTATAAGACCTGCGAGAGTACAACAGCTTAAAGCTTTTCTCTAAAGAACCCCTTCAATACTATACTTGAACCCATGTATAGTTCAGTCATCTACATAATATCGAAAGAAATTAAAGAAACATTGCTAGAATCCCAAATTCGAAATAAGTCAGTGACCATATAGACCAAATTTCTCAGTATTTTTATTTATTTTTCATAAAAACCGCTGCACTTTTTTACATTAAACATGTAGAAAAATTTATTTTTTGAATTCCTGAGGAATCTATGACCTTACGATTTCAAATATTATTAGAGTTAGAGATATGAAATATATATAATATTCCATAAATCCGTGCAGCTCTTAGTGTAAGCGGATGACATAGACGTTGTGGGTAGATCTGTCGACGCTATAAAGAGTGCTTTCCTGAGCAATGAAGCCAACGGCAGGAGACAGGGTCTGGTGGTCAATGAGGAAAAAATAAAATTCTTCTCTACCGACCCAAAAGTAAAAGAGCCACTCTGCGTAGTCAACTTCAAATTTGAAAATGTGGCTGAATTTGTTTACTTGGGATCTCTTGTGACGGCAGACAACGACATATCTCAGGAAATAGGAAGGTGGTTGATGTTGGCTAATAGGTGCTACTACGGCCTAAATAAGCGCTTCAAAAGTAAAGTATTAACAAGGGGCACCAAACTTAAGCTTTACAAGACCCTTATTCGGCCTGTATTGGCATACGCCTCAGAAACCTGGACCATTTCAAAGACCGACGAACACCGTCTGCAGGTGTTTGAAAGGAAGCTACTGCGCAAAATCTATGGCCCAGTACGTGAAGATACGATCTGGCGATGTAGAAAGAATAGAGAACTGTATGTTCTAACGAAGGAGCCCCCAGTAGTAGCTTGGATCAGGTTAAACAGACTGAGATGGGCGGGCCATGTGGCAAGGCTGAGTGCCGACGAAATTCCTTCCAAACTGCTGCGCGAGACCCCGGATAGGAAACGGAGGGTTGGGAGACCCAGATTGCGTTGGCATGATGGAATTGCCCAGGACGCGAGGAACATCCTCGGACTGCGGAACTAGATGGCGGCCGCTAAAAATAGGGACGACTGGCGGAAACATATTGAGGAGGCCAGACCCAAAACACTGGGTTGTAGAGCCAGGAAAGAAGAAGAAGAAGAGTTATGAAAGGGTAATTATGAATTATACAGGTCTGCAGCTCTCCCTATGCCATTGTTTCTACTAGCATCACTAAAATGGTTACGCCTTTCTCATAATCCTCCTTTCACGTATTTATTTTCCTTTTTCTGTTATTTCTAAACTTATCTTACAGTTGTCCGTCCACTCTTTTTATGTTTATACATTGATCAATAAGGGGCGGGTTGGTATAGTGGTTATGAGTATGGACTTGTAAGTGGGAGGACCCCAGTTCGAGTCCAGCGTTTAACTGCTAAATTTTATATTTGTTTAAAAAATGTTAATAGTAAAGTAGTGCTTCCGCCCCCGTCCACGACACCTAATTTGGTAGTTGGACGTTAAGCCCGCCTGAAAAAATAGGCATTACTTTACTTTACTTACATTGATCAATAATAACATTTATATCACTGCCGCCCGGGTAACCAATTAGCAATAATTAATGAATAAAGTATTTGCGAAAGTATTTGTTCTCGTAAATCGCCAACTTATTCTTTTTAAACATTGTTTGTTTAGGTTTTCGAAGGTGGTGCGAATGAAAAGGTTTTCCTGTTATGCAATTATAATATGAAACATTTGTAATTATAATCACACTATAAAAGCTTAGTATTTTTTTTAAACCAACGTCCGCCTTTAGCCTTTCGACCATTCTACGGCGAGCAGCCCAGTATAGCGTTGCTTGCCTCAAACAACTATCTGAAGATGTGAGGGGAACGTCTGCAAATCCTGGGCAGAGAGCTAAGTGCTCCCCTGTTATTTCAACGTTTAAGTGGCATAGCGGGCAGAGAAAGAGGAGGCAGCGACTCCTATCCTGTGCAGATGTTTCTGCAGTTACCCATGGCCTGTGATCATGCGGAAGGCAGCACTCCTACCGCTCTTGGCAAATGGGCAGAGATTCTATTAAATTGAAGCAACTCCCAGCTCTTTCCAGATGCCCATGCTCATTAAAAATTTCTGCCCATCGCTTGTCACACTCCATTTAATGAGGTTCTTAGCAGATGAGAACTCCAAAGGCTGGGATGGAGGGACCATCTGCATCCCTTCCTTGGCTAATCTATCTGCCCGTTCGTTTCCGAGCAGGCCGCAGTGAGATGGAACCCATTGGAGGACGATGTTTCTACCCCTAGTAATTAATCTGGCTATTGCTTCCTTGCATGCAGCCTCGAGCACTGAATCACTAGTGGTAGCCGATGTTAAGGAAATAATGACCGCCTGAGAGTCGATGAATATGACTACATTAGTCTTAGTTATATGTTTACGGCCTTCAGTTCGCCCTCATAATTGGTGGAACCGACGCAGAGGGCCTGCTTTAATTGGGTATGCTTTGAGTAGACCCCGGCACCAGCAGTCTTTCTTACTCTATCAGCCGAGCCATCAGTAAAAATATGCAGCCACTTTGCTTATGGATATCGTAAATATATCATTTCGACGGCCATACATCTCAGCTGTTGAACTGGCAAGTCGTCCTTCCTTGTAAAGCCATCAAAAAGAACAATGCGTCCTTGGGCAAGCCGAGTGACTGTGAAGGAACTTGGGTCAAGGAAAGGCTGCAGACAATCTAGACGAATGCCCACCAGTTCCCGGAGTTCCGACAACACCCCAAGAAAAGTGTCCTGAGTTTTAAGTCTTGTAGCACAGCAATTCCTGAGTCTTTAGAGCCTTTCACCAAAGATGAGGGCTGCCTTCTCTCTTCTTTGTCCTAGAGGTTCTATGTCCGCTTGAAGTTCCATAGCTAGAATGGGTGTAGATTTGGCAGCACCAGTTATGATGCGCAGGGCTTTGTTCTGAATTAGATCAAGCTTAGTTTGGATGCTTTTGGGTGCAGTTATAAGCAACTCGTTGCCGTATTCCAAAGCCGTTCTAATGTAGGTCTTGTAGGCAAGATGAGAACATCTTGAGAAGCGCCCCACGTCATCCCTAACAGCTTTTTTAAAAGACGTAATCTGGACATACCGAGCTCCGAAGCTTTCTCCACGTGTTCGGCCCAACTGAGCTTGCTAACCAAGGTACCAAATAGGTACCATTAGATGTTTCCTCCAGCCTCTGCTTTTTGTAAAAAAGGTTCGGTTGGAGGTTTGGTACTGAGCGTAAACACTCGATAGACTGTTTTTTTTGTGTTCACAACCATTTCATTTCTGTCCATCCATGACGATATAATCTCCAAGGCTCTGTTCATTTCGCTTTCTATTGCCTTAAGGTTGGAACTTGAAGCCCCAGATAACCAGGTCATCTGCATACAATAGGCACTGTACTCGCGGAAGACTTCCTGGCACAGTCTCAATTATATCATCAATCATGAGATTGAAAAGAACTGGGCTTAGAACTGACCCTTGGGTTAGGCTTTGTTTAGTGAGGCGGTAGAATGAGTTGGTATTGCTGAATCTGACACGAACGTAACTTTGGGCTAAAAAAGATTTTATCCAGAGGTACAGTTACCGGCCACCCCTTATCTTTCAACTTAATGAGAAGCTGCCGTCTCCAAACGCGATCAAACGCCGAGGCACAGTCAACCGTACCGCTACTGTGCTCTGTTTCCTTTGGAAACCGTCCTTGATTGCTTGAGAAAGTCTGACTACGTGTTCTATGGTGCCTCTGTGTTTCATGTAACCGGCCTGCCTTTCAGAGATAGCCTTCACCTTGTCAAAATATTTGATAAGTCGATCGAGTACCATGTGCTCTGAAAGTTTACAGATCGCACTGGTATGTGATACCGGCCGGTAACTAACCATCTGCTGTGGGCACTTGCCATTCTTGGAAATGGGAATGTCAGTGGCCTTCCTCCATGATTCAGAATGCCATCCCTCCAAGTTTAGTTAATGAGTTGAGCAAGGCACCTTTAGCCTGAGCTCCCAGATGTGTAATAAGGGAGGACACCATCGGGTCCGGTACCCTTACGTTTTTCCAGCTTTTTGATAGCCCTCTCCAATTCGAATAAGTCGAATGGGCTTGAAAGTAGTGCAACGTCCTGTGACCTCAGAGTCGGAGGCTTAAGATCACTCTTCCGAAACTCCCGTCTTGGTTTAAAATTGCTCACTCCAGCGCAATGCTTGCAAAACGCCTTAGCTATGTTTATATCGTTGGTGAGTTCTTTTCCATTACAGAGGATAGGTTCATTTTTCTGGTTGTTCTCATTGTTAAGCTGCGATATAAATTTGGTTGGCTTTGGTCCATCTTTACGGAAATCCAAAGTTTCCAAAAAAGATAGATAGGCCTTCTTTTTCGCGGCAAGGATTGCTTTTTTAAAAGAGGCCTATTTTTTCCTGAGAAGAATACAGTTCTCTAGTGAACCTGTGCGTTCAGCTTTTCGGTTTGCACTGTCCCCATCTCTCTTGAGTTTCTCTAACTGTGGGTTCCAAAAAGGGGTGAACCTCTTGACCTGCCCTGTCGGCACGGATTGAGCAGCACATTTCAAGAGTGCGGCCGTAAAAATGTCACATGTTTTATCTATGGTCAGGTGGGACGCGGGTGAGTTCAGTTTCTGTGCTTTGATACCTGCTCCAATTGGCCTTTTTTGTATTCCACCGTGGGTATCTGTGCTCAGTGGATTTGCAATGGCTTGGAGCGACGTATGCGACGAGTATTTTATGGCCTGCACCCCTAGGTGCCAGCAGTAAGTTATGTTTAATCTTATTGGACATCGAAGTATGTGTTAACAATAAATCCGGATGTGAGATTCCTCCAGAGTAGGATAAGAAAGTAGGCTCCCCAAGCTCATTCTCAATGAAGTCAATTTGTCCAGAGTCGATGAATTCTTTCACTATATTGCCTATGCGATCAGTGCTCCTGTATCCCCAGCGCTTTGAAGGAGCGTTAAAATCTCCAAAGATCATAGAATGCTCGTCCCAGCGGGATAAAAGTCACTCCAAATCTGGCTTATTGCCGGGAGGGTTGTATAGAAAGAAGATTCTAAAATGAGATCCAGACATCCATATTTCTATTTCTATTACTTCCAGCTTGTCAGAGATAGACATCTCATAAATTATCTTCATCTTCGATGTAATTGAACTCTTGACTTACACTACCTGGATCTTCGCAGTAAAGATTTGATAACCCTCAATTCCCCACCCTGGAGGCTGTTCGCTCCAGCACCCCCCTCCACTATGCCAACAACGTCAATGCTATTATCAAAAAGAATATTGTTGAGTTCTAAAAATTTGTCCAGCATTCCAAAAGGCAATAGTTGGGCCTTTCCTAGTTGGAAATTTCTCCCATGATAGCCTGCTTTCATTCTATAATCATTCATCGGTTTCAAGCTTTCATCCATCTTCAGAATATCTTGATAAATAGACTTTCACAAGAAAAAATCAGTTTAAACAACTGTGATATCACACTATTTATTTATCACAATATCCTGAAGATGGACGAACCTCCGAAACCGGTCGACCATAAATTGAAATAGAAATGGAAATTTTTTTTTTCAAATTTTTTAATACTTAAATTTAACTTGTCAACAACGGTTGAGGTCAAATCAAATATATTTAAATCATTTTAGACTGTTTATTGATTATTTGGAGTCATTTATTGATACTTTGTTTTTTCCACCAGAGACTTCATTGTTGCAGACATAATTTTCAATAGCACTTTTCTTCTTTCAATTAATTGAAATCGATCAATAATGATTCTTGCAAAAATATTTCATCTGAAATGATAGAACTCTAATAATTATAGATGTTTAATGCTTTATTATTTGACATAAATATTTCTTTTTTTAATTTAAGGCGCGTCAACATCTATGGCCATTGGCACTCGGAGCATTCTCAATGCACTGCAGGCCTCCGATCAGTGTTCTCCCGTTACAGACAACACTGTCTGTCTATCACCGGACAATAAGCTATAGAGGCTTCTAGGAAGAAAAGTATCTATGGGCAGCACAACTGCACTGGAAACCGGTGCAGTTGGGTAGTACAGTGTGCTTACCACTGAGCTAATCTCTTCCCTTTGACATATACGTATTCAAATTATTTCCTAGTTTTAAACAATATCGCCTCTCATATCCCTGTTTTTCTGAAAACCTAATACAAATACAAGTATTTGTTATATTTTACATTTTACTTAATTTTTTTTACCATGTTATAAAAGAAAGTTTGCGATCTCCTAATTTTTGGAATTGAGTTTTTACCTAACGTATTTGTTTTGAGTTCCCTAGCTGCTCTGTTCTGAATATGGAAAAAAAAAACTTGTGTCAAACACTCGTACGACTTTGTAAGTGACAGATTTTTTACAAATTTGGAAGGTTTACTAAATCTTATGACATGAATACTATATATGTGAGAGATCAAATACGTCATCAAACGACCCTTTTAAAAAAGCATGATCTCCCAGCTTCCCTAGAAACAATTTTTCGGTAGTTTTCTCTACTTGAACGAGACACCAGTTTTAGAGAAAATAGCAGAAAACTGAAAAATACTTTTCAGTAAAAACGCATTTCCGATCTTCCGATTTTGGTTTAAACTCGGAAAACACTTTTGAGGAAACTTTATTTTTAAATAACGAAGTTATAAGTCATTACTTTGTTGGCAGAGCAATTTTAATTGCTGTAAATAATAGAAAAAAAAAGAAGGTAGCAATGTATTAGTGTACAAACCTGTTTTCCTTTGCCTGGTTAAATGATTACCTACATATAATGAATTTATTTTCCTCCAAAAAAGAATTTGAGATTTTTACTGAGTCTACTTTTGATATCTCTCATGCTCATCTTAATTTTCTGAAAGACCAAGTTTCTATGAACAATATTTTTACTTTATCTTTTTTATTTTTTCTTACTCCTAATAAGAGGAATTATTGTAATCGTGTCAAATTTTCGATATCGACTTTTTACCGGAAATATCCGTTTTGAGGTCCTCTGAGTCGAAAAAAGTGGTTTTTATAAAATGGTCTCAGTATGTGTGAACAGCATTGCTCAAAAACGAAAAATTGTAGAAAGTTCAAACTTGATAACCCGTTTAGGTATCACCATGGGATCTGACAGTGGGTCATCTATCACAATTCCTCAACCGGAATTACCATTTTACAAGCTGTTTTTTTTGTTTTGACTTTTTGGCAATTTTTTCCAAAAATAGCTCCGACGATTTTCTTTAATTCTTCCTATATCAATTACACATGCAAAAAGCTACAACTTTTAATTGAAACATTTCTCCAGAAAAATTCATTTAAGGGCAGTTTTAGGGAGGGGGTAGGGATAGGTTTTTTTTCTAAATGCTATTTCAGTTTATTAGACAATTCTGTCATCTAAATAATATTAATTAGAATTAAATATGTTGTTGAAATTCCGAGTTTGAAGAAAATCAGATAACCGGAAATGCGTTTTTACTGAAATGTATTTTTTTCAGTTTTCTGGTATTTTCTCGAAAACGGCTCCAACGATTTTCTTTAAAATATATATGTGTGCTATATATATAAAGAGCTAGAACTTTTATTTGAAACATTTCTCCTGATAATGTCATTAAGGAGGCTCTTAGGGGAGAGGTGGGGTTATGTTTTTCTCTAAAGTGCTATCACATAGTTGATTACCATCAATATTCTACAATTAAACGGTACAATTCTACCATCCAAACAAAATTAATTAAAAATAAATAGATGGCCAAAATTCCGAATTTCAAGAAAATTAGTAAACCGGAAGTGCGCTTTTACTGAACAGTTTTTTTCAGTTTTCGACGAATTTCATTAAATTTGGTACACTAACTATAATATTTGTCAATTTCCTTTATTGAAAACTGGAGTAAGAGAAAGTTGTGTGAGTGTTTCACACCGGATTTTTTTTTTCTACTACTAAGAGGAATAGGCTACAACGATTTTCTTTAAACTTGGAATGCTCCACTAACAGATAACCAATCGCTATTATAAGAAATATTTTTCCAAAAAATGTTTGTTTCTTTGATAGTTTTTGCGAAATTTGTGGTCGGTCACTAATTTCAATTATAATGGGGTTTATGTTATCGGCACGGTCGGTAATACCGAGCAGAGGTGAATGGGGCTGTGACCCACCCCTGTTCGGTAACTCGATCTGGTATACAGATGGATCCAAAACTCCGACTGGGGTCGGAGCTGGGTCTACGGGGGCAGGCCTAAAGTTAAAATTAAGGCCAGCCTAGGGAAGTACGCCACGGTCTTTCAGGCTGAAGTCGTGGCGTTACAACTCTGCGCTAGGGAGATTATAAGGCAAAGGATAGTGGGTAGAAGAGTGGCCATATACTCCGACAGTCAGGCAGCCCTGAAGGCACTTTCCTCACACCAAATAGTCTCAAGACTGGTGTGGGACTGCCTACTTGCCCTCACCGAGGTGGGTACTCGGAATAAACTGACACTCGCCTGGGTGCCGGGACATGCGGGGTTCCTGGGCAATGAGAGGGCGGATGCCCTAGCGAGGGAGGGCTCGCAGGATACCTTTATAGGCCCCGAACCCTTCTGCGGCTTGTCCAGGAGCCTCATCCAAACTTCTATCAAGGGGTGGATAGAAGATCAGCATCTGCGTTGGTGGGAGGGAACACCAGGACAGAGGCAGGCAAAGCTCTTCATTAAAAGACATTCGCCTAAATTTACCAAAGACCTACTGAGCCAGACCCGAAGGGATATAAGGTTAATTGTGGGTCTACTAACAGGGCATTGTAGGCTGAATAGACACATGCACCACCTACAACTTGCGGATAGTGCGGTATGCCGATTCTGCAAGGTAGAGGAGGAGACCCCGGCGCACATCCTTTGTGAGTTTCTTCAATTGGGGACGGGCAATCCCGAAGCTGAAAGCTTCATGACGGAGCCGCTCTCAGCTTTGCTAGGATTGATTAGGAGGGCAAGGCTGGGGGCTGTTCTGTAATTTAAGGGGATCTACAATAGACCTCAATTTGTAGGTCGCAGTGGAATGAGGCTCACCCCCCCCCCGATTCTATTCTATTCTATTCTATCGGCACGGTCTTCATTTTCCTACCAGCTTTGGTTAGTATGCTGTGGTGCTCGTCCCGCCACCATGTCTTTTATTTATGTTAGAATATATGAGCGAGATTTGAAGTTTAAAGAAAATTTGTCTTATTATACTGTGTGTGTGTGTATGTTGTGTGTTTCACACCAGATTTTGTGAGTAAGTCGTAGCCTAAGGCCGGAAAGACGGACTCAATATCTATTATAAATATTGGTCATGAAAATTTCCCCTCCCTGCGAAAACATACAAATAAAAAATTATAAATAAAAAAATTAATTGTCTTTAAATAAATTTTATTCTCTCAATTTTCCTGATAGAATTATTGTTATTTAAAAGAGATATTTAAAAAAAAAAAAAAAAAAAAATGATTGAGAGAAAGAGATGTTCTGTTCTTTTAATCCTTACTATAGGGAAATATAAAATGTAAGAGGATTTAGAATGGGGTAGAAAATGGGAAAAGATATTCTTAGGGCTAGCAAAAAAATAAAAAAATAATGCGAGCATATGGTGATGTTATAAGAAGGAAAAATTATTAAAAAAAAAATTACTAGAATAAGTTATTCACTGATAAGGTTGGAATATGATCCAATCAGTGAGAATATTTAAACAAAAAGACAAAATTAAGTATTAATAAATATATAAATAACTTTTACAAACCACTTTATCTTGGCTTAGGTATGGAGAAATTGTATTTTTTTCTCATATCAACCAAAATTGGTATTTCCAATATTTGTGAACGTTCATCTCTTGCCAATGGTTTAAAATTTATATCTTTACGATTCTTCTTAATATAATTCATTTCATTCTTATCTATTAATGCTTGCATTTCTTCTTTGGTTAAGAATTTTTTCGTAGGAAGATTCCAATGAAGTGCAACTAAAAAAACATGCACAATTAAAAAAGAAAACTAAAGAAATTTATGCAACTTATTTACTTTAAAGCCAAGCTTAAATTATTTATGAATATGTGGATGGGGTCTGCAATGCTGGATAACATCTGGCATTTTATCCGTCGTAGGATGCATATTCTTTTTGTTCCAGACTGGTTTCGGATCTATCATCCATCGTCAGAATAAATCTATCAAGTTCGCGTAGCCAGTTTATTTCAGCTTAATGTTTCTGTTACCCACTACATCTGTTGGCCTGTTGATTGTAGGTCACGACAGTCGAATAGTTTTTGGATCACCTAACTTTACGTGTTTTCTGTGAGATACTGTCATTTTTTTATTCAATGTTTAGCGTTCCGTGAATAGTTGATTCAAGTATTGAATTAACAATACAGACTGTATTCCACTTTTTCTGTCGGAAATAACTAGGCGGGTAGGAATTTTTATGATACCAACACACTCCCAGATTTGCGTAAGGTGATCGGGAGCGTTGCCCTGGACGAATATTAGACCGGTCCCGAGAGTGATAACGAACATTTTTTAAACTTTTAACCTCTTGAGTGAGATTGCTCAGTTGGCGTTGCATATATCCTAAAATTGAGCCTTGAGGTGGGCTTTTGGAGACTTGGGTCACATATGGTGCAGCTATTTGACTAATTCTGTCCGCCGTCTCAGCAAAAGTATCAATATGCTCATTGCTGATTTGTAAGATTGCCTGCGTGATGGATGGTAGCCTTTGAAACCATAAGACTTTTATGATATCTTCTGATGCTGTAAATCCTGCCCTTGTTTTTATCTCTCTAAGCAACTGGGTTGTTTCTTGTCCCCAAGTTCAATATGACTTAACAGTTTCCTTAATTTTTCTTTGTAGGAAATGCTACAACGTATTAATAATGGTTGCCTTTATTTCCTCGTAAGTTCGACGAGCGGGGTCTCTCAGGATGTCAGAGATTATTGTGAGTTGGGAGGGTTACAAAATTACTTAGTAAAATTTTGTTTCTGCTCTAGAGATTTTGGCTATCTCAAATTGGGCCTCAATATGTGCAAACCACAAGTCTGGCTCAGATGGCCAGAAAGGTGCGAGTTTAACTGCAACGTGGGCCACGCTAGGTTCGCTAGCAGAATTCGAGTCGTCTCGGGCCAATGAAGCTGTTAGTTTGCTGATTTGTTTTTGCAGGTCTATTTGTTGTTCCATTTTGTAGAGTAGAAATGTAATACTACAATAATGGTTTACTTAATACTCACTTTGGGCTCATGAGAAAAGTTTTGTACAGTAATAGTTCATGATTCTTACCGTTCGGGGTCACCACTTTTAGCGTTCTGTGAATAGTTAATTCAAGTATTGAATTAACAACACACTGCTTCAGTTTAAAGTATTTATTTCAAACTCACACTAAACTCTATATCAAACAGTGCACAATACTAATCTAATCATAAGGCAACAACTTCTTCTCAACACTATCGACTCTTTTGCCACCACAAATTTAATTAATAAAAAAAATGCTTTCTACTCCTGACTAATCGTTCGTTTGGAAAAAAAAAACAAGTTTTGGGAAAAGTCAAAAACTACAGAAAACAAAAGAAATTGAGAACAAAGAAAATTTTTGGAAAACAGCATAAAGAAAATTGTAAAATCTCTGGACATGTTTTAAGTGACTAGGTTGTGACGCATTGTGAATAAATGTCATTTGTTTCAAGGCGTATAAATTTGAAAAAAATTGAAAGGGGTTATTGATCTAAAATTACTCTAAAAATCCAAAATCCAACAGTATACTCATACTTAAAGACGTATAAAATTGAAACTGAAAGTTCAAACAAGCGCTCAAACTTCATAATATTCAGACTCAACAATTCGTCTTCTTCAAAATCCATATTATCTCTCTATTTCTATCATCCTTAAAGATCCCTAAATTAAATTAGCTAAATCCAAATATCAAAAATAATAATTAACAGTTTTATGATTCTCTTTCATTAATTTTCAAATTCTTTGATTCAATGTTTTTCCTTTTAGATTCCAGACTATTCCAGAACGTCGATTAAGCTACCTTTGACTCCTACGACTATCTAGGAAATTGAAGATGTAATTTATTTCAAGCAAGAGTGCTAACCAAAAACTTCCCTTCTCTATATTAATTTAGTTCTCATAATATTGTAGTGGAAGGACGAAATCGAAAAATAATAGTTTTGAAGAAATAGTTTAGAATATTTTATTGTATCAAAAATCTAACTTTGTTAATATTTCAAATGTATCTTAGTGCAGGGGTAGAGCCAGGTATATTAAATCTAGGTCACTGCTATTAGGAAAACAAAGGCACAAAAATCCGTTAATATAATACAATGCGACTTGGCCAACTGTTTTTGTTAGAGAGCATTCCTTAGGATAGTTTACACTTAACCTTCAAACAACTAAGTCGCAATTCTGCTTCCAAAGCCAGAACACACACTTCAGGAATCGCCAGTTATAAGTTAAAACATAAGAGTTTAGCATTTAATCTAGATTAATTAATTTATTTATACTTAATCGCTGTGATATTATAAAGCTATTTAAATTCAATTAGAAAATATATTTATTTTATAATCAGTGGTGCTTTCTTGATTATTATTCTTATTACTTCTATCTCAAACATAATTACAAGCCCTTTTTCTACAACACCGCTTGTGCTACTACAAATATACATACAACACCATTTCATTACAATATTTTCTATATGTTATAGATTGTAAATGAAAAATATTTATTTAATTACTTACATGTAACAGTTGCAAAAATCAAAGTGGTGGTAAGGATTACTTTAAGAAGAAAATGTAATTTTACACCTCTAAAAGTTCTAAATAAAGTTTCCAGTTTTATAAAAATTACATCGATGAAAAACATTTATTTAATAACAACTATTTTTGTTTAATTAATAAAACTAGAGCAAACATGTGTTGTGTAGGAAAATGTATTACCAGGTAACGTGGGCATTTGAATTGACTGTTTTATTATAGGAGGATTGGTGCAAGCGGTTCAATTTATTTATTTTTTTGAACAGTAGATTAATACTTTGTTGTAGATGTAGGTATGCAATGGAAATGAAAATATTAGTACCAATATTTCGATATAGTTTCCCCATACTGCTTGTAACGACATATAGACAGTTAGAAAAGTGAAAAATAACAGAGAATAGGGATTTCACAATAAATCTCAAAATACTTGCAATATTGTGTGCGCAAGAACACTAATTACAGGATATTGAGAGTTATTGGTATGCCACTGTAATAAATAGATAGGATGATCATCTCTCTACATTATTAAACATGTTCAGAAATAGAATACATAATTAAGTTTTTAATACAACTACAAAATTCATTCAAAAGACAGTTAAATAATAAATACTTTCCTAAAATTAAAATAAAAAATAATTTAAATGTCTTTTTGCTTCTAGTGTTATAAATCATGACTTTTATCTACCTTTATTCTATTTTTCCCGATCATACAGCTCATGTTGTCATACATGTAAACAATGTTTCTTCATGTATTGAACACAGTATGGTCAAGTCTTATGATGAATGAACCTTCACCTCTACCTTCCAAGTTAGGAGTGTTCAACTTGGTGATCCGTTCTTTACTGACGTATGGCTGTCAAGTTAGAGGTTTCTTATTTGTGGATCAAATAGAGAAGGTTTAAAGAGCATTCTTTAAGAAGATTTTTCGCCTACTTAGAAATGATCCAAACTATTTGCTTTATTTAGAAACGAATTGCGCTCCATCCCATGTATTTACCTTCACGCGCCATTTATCTTGAAGATCTTAGGTCATCATGATTTCTGTCTTACGAAGGTGATTGCAATGGAAGTGAGTCCAAAACGTCGACTATTATTATTATTATTATTATTATTATTGAAACTGGCTGCCTAATGGCTTGGGACATAAGCTTATATGGCTTTTGTCCCCCCATACACCCTCCCCCCATTTCATCTTTCTAATTAATTTCCCCCGGTAGTCTTCCGGTTAATCTGCAATATCCCAAGGCATCCTTCAACTTCAACTCACACAGGCAATCCCGCGAGAGTGGTGCCTTCCCAAATACACGAAACCTAGTACCAGCGAAACGGGAACACTGAATAGGTAGTCATACACTGTTCTGACATATGAGGCTAGACGTCGTCCCTATATTACAAATGACTAGACATCCATGTGTGTCCGGTCACTATCAAGGTCCTCAGTCCTATCCTATTAAGGGACAAGAGGTACTCTGAAACCCCCTGCTTAGTTTCTTTGATAAATCTTCTAGCCTGGAGGCACCCTTGCGTGTCCTCCCATCATTTTTCCAAAACCCTCGTCTCCCAAAGTCTGAAATGACTATCACAAAACCTCTTAGTGACGGCGAAGGCAGGCTCGGGACCGCACAAAGGTAAAGAGGATCCCTCCCTACCCAGCCGATCCGCCCTCTCATTGCCCTCTATTCTCGCATGGCCGGGTACCTAATAGAGCTGCACCTTACCCCTCCGAGCTAAGGCGTTAAGCCTCCTCCTACATTCTCCCACCAATTTGGAACTCCAAGACGGCTTGCTCAAAGCCCTCAGTGCGGCCTGACTGTCAGAGAATATCCGCACCTCTTTAATCTCTCCCTGCGACTTCCCCGCTAGGCAGCGGTTTCGTGAGTGGAATACGTGGACGGAGAAGCTAAGGATTAAGATTTAATGAAGATGTACAAAACTTGGTACAGTGGAAAAAAGACTTAAGTGTTTTTGTAAAGAGCTTGACTAGCCACTATAAGAAGAAATTTAGAGCAGCAGTGCAGTTAGGAGAATATCACCAGATTTACCAGAGACTGTCAAATGAGATTTGCACCTAGGCACAGCTAGTATAAATCTCATTATGAACGCCAGAGGTGAATTGCTAAACCTTAACTACCAACCTTATATTCAAAATAAAATATACATCTGTGCATTATGTAATTCCAAAGAGAATGAAGATGTGTTCCATTTTCTTGGTCGTTGCTGGGTCTTTAGGGATGTCAGGCTTAGGTCCTTTGGTAGGGATGCTCTGGATGAGGTTTTATATTAAAGACCTATTAAATGGTTTAGATTGGTCTGCTAGCTTGCTACCTGAAAGTTAGTCTGGTTTATAGAGGATTTTTAATTTCTCAACATAACCATTAAGAGGTTGTTTATCTTTTTATTTATGTTTTTATCCTTTTATTTATATCTTTATTGCCTTAGGAAGTTAATTATGTAATTTATTTAGCTATTTACAAGTTAAATACATAAACATTATTATTATTAGGATACTTTCCTTTTATTATGATTAGGACTTTTCCAATACTCTGACAGACAGCTATGGCCATGTCAAATGTAACTTTTGTCTTTTTGTATAATGCATTTGTGTATATATTTCTTTTAAATAAAAATTATTTATTTATCTATCTATCTATTAATCAATGTTTCTTCAACCAACCAAGCTTACCAATTTTACAATAAGTAAACCAATCAACTCTAACCAACTTTGCAATAAGTAAATAAGATGACATGATAATTGCATGACTTGATTGGTAGTCGTCCAGTGATGACTACCAATAGCTATTTAAGAGGTCGCGAAGCCAATGGCGCTTTAAGCATCGTTGAGGATTTCCAGGGAGGGAATGTGAGGTGAGTGCATGGACTAAGGGATTAGAGTGTGATAGAACTTATTGTGGAATCTATTATAAAGGATATTGGCCAGACTGCTGACGAAAGGAACATTGAGATCTGTGTGGAGGGTAAGGTGGGATACATAGAAAGGACTGTTAGTAATGTGGCAGAGGATTTTGGATTGGATAGTTTGGATGCGGTTCAAATTAGAACGCTTGGAAGTCCATAGTGTCCTCAGTAAAAAGATGTAAAGGAGTCTTCTGTTGGAGTTTGGTTGGTTTTGTTGAAGTCTAAAACGCATTTTGACGTCGAAGCTTTTGAGCTGTATGTGAGGATTCCTGGTCCGTCTCTTGTCCAACAATAGTCCAAGATAGCGCACATGGTCAGCTGGCGAAACGGGTATTCCATTGAGGTGAATAGGAAGGAAAGTTTTGCGATTTAGAGTAAACGCATATATTTGCATATAAAAATGTTTAATTTACCAATTGAAAGGCCAGGACTCGAGGGATATAAGGTGAGATTGGAAAGCACGGAAGGCTTTGACAAGATTCGGGATCGGGGAGAGGATTGCGGTATCATCACAAAATGTGTAGACTGTTTGGGTGATTGAGAATGTCAGCTGTGTCTATTAGGTACAGAAAAGGTGCGAGAATACTCTCTTGAAGAACTTCTGCGTGGATTGGGTAAATGGAAGAGAAAGCGGTGCCTTCATATACTTGAAAAAAATTGTCTGTAAGAAATGAATCAAATTCATTAAGTATTAATTTAAACAATGAGAAATTTATTGGCAATTGAATGGACAATGATTTCTCATGCCCTTTGTTTTGAGCTCTCTCGAGATATCTTAGCGGTGATTATGTACAAACACGCACATATATAACACCACAATAGCACTCACTACATCAATGGAATCGGTAATAACGTAGCTTTCCATAAAAATATCGGGTGAAGATACAATCTCATATTTTCTCCGAAAAATCACATTACTGTGCTTCTCTATAAATTTAGAAGTCAAATGACAACATTTTCTTAAGGGGACATAAATTTGATATGTACGTGGCTTTATTTATTTATGAAAGTTGGATGTATTTATTAACTCTTGCCACCACAACATAACTAAAATCATAAATTGGAATTGTTTAAATTTTCAGTTTCGGTTTGCTCTTAGAAGTGGAAAATTTCATTATTAGAGCGTTTCCTAATTCATCCGCTGTTCGTTCGTTGAAAATTGTAACATATTATATCAATAACGGGATACTAACAATTTTGAAAACAGAAAATTTATTAATAATTTGATATTTTCTAAGATTTTATCCGTCGTAGATTTTTATCAATTATAGATGTCATTCAACGTTACGGACCCAACTAAATATTCAACAATTTTATATTTTATTAAACCCTTTTACGTAGAAGTAGATAAAACCAACGATGTTATGTAAAGAATATAAACAACAAAGTATAATGACTTTTGTTTTCTATTTATACTACTAACACTATAATAAAGTCTAGTAATATATATATTTATATAAATTAAAAAGTTCAAAAATTATTTATTGTAAACATATATGTAGGTATGTTTAGACCTGCAAAAAAAAAAAAATCTGGTGTGAAACACTCACACAACTTTCTCTTATTCCAGTTCTCAAAATTATAATTGACAAATTTTATAGTTAGTTGCTAATAAAGATTCTCGACCGATCTAATAATAATTAAAGGAGATCTCGAAGAGCGGTCAATAAAATTTACACTATTTTTAAAATCTTTTCCAGCGTTTCGACAATTGTCTACTTCAGGGATAAAATTAAAAAAATTGTTAATCGGTGTTACATATATTTTCCATTAAACAAACTAAACACAAAATATGTACTAAACAAAAACTTGATATGGCAGAGAGAGTTGCTAACTATATGAGCTACATCATCAGAAATGGAGGTATGTGGTATGAAGGTAAGTTTTTAACTTTATCCCTGAAGAAGACAATAAATTTGTCGAAACGTTGGAAAAGATTAAAAAAAAAAGTGTAAATTTTATTGACCGCTCCTCGAGATCTCCTTTTATAGTTAGTATATCAAATTTAATGAAATTCGTCAAAAACTGTTCAGTAAAAGTGCACTTCCTGTTTACTAATTTTTTTGAAACTCGGAATTGGCAATCTATTTATTTCTAATTAATTTTGTTTGGATGGTAGAATTGTATAATCAACTATGATAGCATTAGAGAAAACATAACCCCACCCCTCCCCTAAAAATGTCCTTAATGAATTTTCCCAGAGAAATGTTAATTAAAAGTACATCTTTGTATGAGTAGTTCACATAGCAAGTTTCAAGAAAATCGTCGGAGCCATTTTTGAGAAAATCGAAAAAGTGAAAAACACATTGAGCAAAGTGGTAGAGTAAACGCACTTCTAATCATCCGATTTTTTTTCAAACTCGGAATTCCAACAACATATTCAATTCTAATTAAGATTATTTAGATAGCAGAATTGTCTAATAAACTGAGATAGCACTTTAAAGGAAGCCGTAATCCCACCCATCCACCAAAAGTACCCTTAAATGAATTTTCCCGGAGAATTGTTTCAAATAAAAGTTGTAGCTCATTTTATGCGAAGTTGATGTACCAAATTTAAAGAAAATCGTCGGAACCATTTTTTAGAAAATCGCAAAAAAGTAAAAAAAAAAACTAGTAAAATGTACTTCCGGTTGAGGAATTTTGACCATAAACTACTGTCTGATCCCATTGTGATATCTAAGCGGAATATGAAGTTTGAACTTTCCACGGGTTTTCGTTTTTGAGCTGTGCTGTTCATACACAACACACACACACACACACACACAGACCATTTGCTAAAACCACTTTTTTGGATTCAGGGGACCTCAAAACGGATATTTCCGGTGAAAACTCGATATCGAAAATTTGACACGATTACAATACTTCTTCTTACTAGGAGTAAGAGAAAGTAATTTATTATTAAAATCGCTGTTATAAATGTTTATATTTTTAGTGCAAATGTAATGCATCCGGCTTCCAGCATGGTCTCTTGAAGTGTGGACAAATGATGTGTTTATAATTTTAGATAAATGGACACAAGTGAATGAAATGTTAATTAACCCCAAAAATCGATCTTTCAACTCTTCATTCTTTACATAAAAAATTATAATCCTCAGTGAGGTTTCAGGATCAGCCCTTAGCTAGGACCAAGTACAGCAAAATGTTTGGGACACGTATAAGTTAACCTAAGCAAAACAATGCTACCAAATGTGCATTTGCCAATTGCCAAGGGCCAGATTAAAATATGAAAATACTCATTGCAATTAAATGAGGTGCCAACTAGAAGGCGCTAGGAACAATCTTTAAGTCCTGTAATTGACCGGTTTTGGAATAGGCATCCGGAAATCATGGTCATAGTCTCAAAAGTAGCGTTGTCCCGTCTCCACTTCGTACAAAACAAGACTCTACGCATTATAAGCGTTGCTGCAAGAAGTACACCTTTTGCAGATTGGAACTGAGTTGCTACAAATAAAGCTGACTTTTCTCAGCACCATATTCTCAGAATTGGCATACCTAATTCGCCCACTTGCCCCCGGAATACTAGGAAGGACATGATTGTATATCTCTGTTCTCCATTGCAGTGTAGTAATGTAGAAAATGTCATTCCAATATGTCTGAATAAATTGGGCTGCTCGCTATAAAATGGGAAATAGGAAAATAATCGATAAGTATAGTTTCGAAAATCATTTATATTACTTCTTTTTAATATGAATAGGAGAAAATTAACAGAATCAGATAAAAATGATACTGTCATTCAATATTGACGATGAAATTCAATGGAATTTTTTGTATTGGCACCCGAAAAAACATTGAACAAATTAGGGCATTCAGTTTTTAGGATATTTATAATTTCTTGGAAAACATTTAAACGCTATATTTTCTGTGTTTTACGTCTGTTGTTGACCAGAAGAGTCATTTGTACCACTTTTGTATATGAAATCTTCACACTAAATAAGAAATAAGGGAACTTTATAATGAGAAAGTAAATGAAGGGAATAACCAACCGTCATGAATACAAGAGCATGTTTAAAATTAACCATATGAGCATTATATATGTACGGCGCTTGCGTATATTCGTGTTTGCACGCTTCAGGTATTAATGAATTCAAAGTTTGCTGGGTGTAGTGAGGTAGTAACGACAAAGGTGTTTTCTGTTTACCCTCCAAAACCCAAGCCCAGGAGTTCTGCACTTCCTCCCGACATCGGCAACAACCCCCATACCATTCACGTACAAGCCGCCCTAGATTGAATAAATAATTAGATGGGTGTGTCAGCAGGGCCCTATAATTGGGTTAGGCCGTTGTAACACGCGTTTCCCTTTTGGTCTAGCTTTACGCGTTTATTATCTCTAGATGCGGTACTTCCTCGTGTATTTAAAGGTGACATTATCTAACATCTCTATTGGTTTAACCAATGTAAAGCAATGTTACCCAGTTAAATTGAACGGTAAATCACACACAGAAGAGAAAAATTATTTTCATTTGTTGTTTTTCTGTTTTATCTTGAGTTGGATAAAATTTCACAAATTGAAAAATAACTAAAATTAAATTTTAGCATCCACATTATGATTGGCTGTGAATATAGTAATTTTTAATCTACATAAACTTTTTTTTAATTAAATAAAACGTATTTTTTTTTCTTATAAATTAACATTTTTTCAATCAAATAAAAATCTCTTGTGCACAGTTAAAGCATTCTCAGCTTAAATCTTATCAATTGAATAGATATGTTATACTTATGTTTTTGAATGTGATAAAAGAATGTTTAATTAATAAAAAAGATCTGTAATGTAAATCTAACTTTTTCTTGATACTGTTCTCATAATTAGATGGAATTCCCTGAAAACATTGAACATTTACTAAATGCTGAGTTGTCTTAATTCCCAACCGTAAAAATTCTCAAAACGCAATACCGACGAGCAATTATAAGCAGAAGCCTATCGTTTCAGCTCCCTCCTGAACTCTCCTGGAAATTAATTTTCCTAGAAAAAGGTATGTAAACAAAATCTTTGAGCTTGCTTTAGAGAAAATCACAGAAAGCCTGTAAAAAAACCAATTCTGTCAAGTTGTAATTTTGATTAATCGATTTTCAGTTTTACGTATTTTTAACTTATTTAATTGGGTTCGCCATTACAGATATTGTTAGATTTTGTTTTCCATAGGGATAGTGCACTGCGATCTGCAAGTCCTATTATGTACCCTGGAGCATAGTCAGACTCCAAGCAGTGTTGTAAACATCTATATATATTTAGTAATAAATCATATTACAAAGGTCAAGCCTTTCGGCTGTGTAACCTTATGCATATCAATATTCATATGTATATGTTTGGCTTCGTACAGTAAACATCAGATACTTCTTTGAATTGACTTTATTTTATTATTATTAAATCAGAGGTACCCTCGGTCACGAAACAAAAAAAAAAAAAAAATGGGACCCTAATTATATATAAAAACACAATAATTCTCTACTTTGTACTAGCTTTGAAATATTTATGTTTATTACTAGTAGAAATGTTATTGACAATACTTTAATCACAAAAACTCCCTAACTCTCTTGAGAATAAAAATTAGGAGAATAAAAGTGAAAAAAAAAAAAAATGTGTGATCGGTGACAGACATCGTATGATTTTTGTATTTTTAATTTTATCGTTAAGTTACTTTATTTAGTTAACCTTATTAACAGAAAAATGATCATTTCGTTTGAGGATGCCGTTAGAACAGTCGCTCTTGCTAAGGAAGGACGTATAGCGTACGATATATGGAGATCGTTTAGGTATATCACGTTCTGCGATTCATCGAGCAATCGTACATATTAGGGAAACTAGAGAATTCAAACGAAACCCGGAAGAGGTCGTAGAAGGGTCCCACAACAGATCGGGATGACCGATTTCTTTCGCTCTCAGTTCCTCTTAGGTTCGCCCTCAGGTTTTGTATAGCTACCGAGCTCAGGAATAACTTATTACAAGTTTGGGGAGTCACCGTGAGCTCTGAAACCGTTTGAAGACCATTGCTAAAAGTATGTCTGGTGGCTAGGAGTCTAGCATGAGGGCAAGTACTAACCAGGAATCATCGTGTTAGCAGGTTAACTTTTGCTAATCGGCATCTCCAATGGAGCATTGAACATTGTAGAGCATTGAGGGTCTGTTTTCTTTACATATGAATCGCGATTTGGTATGCATTTTTCACTCGATCGAATTCATGAGTGTAGAAAGCAGAAGGAACGCTTCATTCAAGGTACTACTAGTTTTTTTTTTTTTTTTATTTTTTTTTTTTTTTTTTTTTTTGGGGTGGTGAAATGCATTTACGCACGCCGTGCCGGACTCCCGGAGACTACCGGCTAAAACACCCCCCTCTGCTGGGACCTAGCCTGGATTCGCTGATTCCAGCACTACATCAGGCTAGGCTCTGTCCTAACCCCCTAGGGGTTCCTCCTTTCCTGTTCCTCTAAATCCTTCTTCTTTGCGACGAGAATTTCCCTCGCGTATCTCGCTATCAGACTCCAGTTCGTCTCGCTGAACAGCATTGTCTCTACCAGAGAGTCTGGAGTTTGCCGCCCAATCACCGCCTCCAAGTCCCTCCTCAGACGCTGCCATCGGTTACACGCAAAAAAGGTGTGCGAGGCATCATCTCTGCTTCCCGGGCAGTAGAGGCACGCGTCCTCCTCAGCCTTCCCCATCCTCTTCAGGTACGTCCTGAAATACCCGTGCCCGCTCAGAAGTTGGGTGAGGTAGAAGTCTACCTTTCCATGCGGTCTTCTCACCCATTCTTTAACTCCCCTGATTAGTTTGGCAGTCCATCGACCCCGCTGATCGCTCTCCCAGGAGGCCTGCCAGTTCCGGAAGGTTCGATTTCTTTCTTCCCTGGAGAGTATTTCTTTTCTTCCTTCCGCTCTCCTGTCATACAATCTCTTTCGTTCCCCTGCAAGGAATGCAATGGGGATCACTCCGGCAATAACCATAACAGCAGGTTCGGAGACAGTGCGATACGCAGAGGCGATCCTTAATGCACCCAGCCTCTGTACCCTGGCTAGCCTTTTTCTATAGGTCTCTTTATTGAGTACATCTGCCCACACTTCGGCTCCATAGAGGAGTATCGAATGGGTCACGCTCATTAGTACACGACGCGTACTGGCCTGTGGGCCGCCAACGTTTAACATCAACCGGCTCAGTGCAGCAGTATGCTTCGCGGCCTTGTCCGCTGCATACTGTATTTGCTTGCCGAAAGCCAACTTCTTGTCGATTGTTAGTCCCAAATATCTTACGGCATCCTCTCCAACGCGGAGATCACGGCTTCCTCTCCAACGCGCCATGAGATGCTCGTGGGGATCCTTTTTTTTGCTAGAACCACGATCTCTGTCTTGGACAATGCCAGCGACAACCCATGCTCGGCCATCCATCTATTGACGACACGCATCACGTGATTCAATTTTAGCTGGGCTTTGTTGGTGTCGCGAGCAGCGATAAGCGCAGCCACATCGTCTGCATATCCGACTAGGTCCGTTTCCTCTGGCATTTCTTGCCTGAGTAGGCTATCGTACGCTACATTCCAAAGGTCAGGAGCCAAAATAGAGCCCTGAGCTGCGCCTGCTGTCACCCTGCGCAAGGTACTACTAGTAGAAGTGCTCCTTTTCAACACAATCAATTAAAGTGAGGGGTGGGATATGTTTGGAGGCCCGCATCGAGTTAATTGTTGAAAATAGCTCAATGAACTGGTAGGTTATTCTAGAGGCAATCGTCAGTTTGCTCCATTTGTCAGTGCATGATATCGCCAGATCACAGACACCAGCTAAAGTTGTCTCTCGCTTCTTGGAGAAAGTGGGTATAAATGTAAACGATTTGGTCTGAACGTCCTCCGGACATGATTCCTATAGAACATCTACCGAAGACGCTCAAGAGACGTGTTAGTGGTTGTGATCAGTCTTCAGCTACATTAAACAAGCTACGCATTGCCCTACAAGAAGGATGGGATAACGTTTGTCAAGAGGCCATTCAGATCCTGATTGCATCGATGCCCCGCCATATCAGGGCCCTTGGGCAATACCAAATACTAGGAGGTGAGAAAAATTAAAAAGCCAAAATTTTGTAAAAAAAAAAAAGAAGATTTTATTTCTTTTTTATTTTTTAAAATTTTCACATCTATCCAAATCAAGAGTTAATGAAAAAAATTAACACAAGATATTATTCAGCTAGCAAATTGAATTAAAATAGATTGTTGCAATAAATGTTATTTATTAATGAAAATACTAAGTGACCCATTTTTTTAGTGGCTGAGGTGAGTGGGTGAGTGATGACTGAGTGAGTCTAAGGGGCTCAAAATAAATTTCCGATGAAAATTCCGATGCCAGCACAAACTTCCTCTAAAATTCCAGCAGTAAGAGAAAATAAAAAAAAGTTTCTTTTCGTTAGAAAAAAGTTCTCGAAGTTATCGATCAAAAGTTTCAATATCCATTACTGTTGAAGCAATATTTAAGTTGTAATCCGCCATTCGGAGATTTTTTTTTTTTTTTTTTTTTTTTTTTTTTTTTTTTTTTTTTTTTTTTTTTTTTTTTTTTTTATCTAAGCCTAATCAAGATGGTCATTCTACCATTTATCGTGAGATGCTTTTAAGGATTCCCATTACAGGTTTCCCTTCTGATAGGAATTTGAAGACTTTTGTCTTTGGTCATTCCTACAGGGTTAGGTTGCCTTCTAGGGAAGATTGGTTAACCCTGGGTCCGTCTGGTGTGATTCCTGAGAATTATCTCCGATGCTACACGGACGGTTCCAGGATGGATGGTAGGTCTGGGGCTGCCGTCTATTTTGAGACGGGAGATCATTTGGTAGCGCCTCTTGGTGAGTGGGCCACCGTTTTCCAGGCTGAGGTTTATGCAATTCTTTGCTGTATTTTGGATGAGAGGGTGCGTAACACTAATTTAAAGGGTTTGTATCTGCTCGGATAGCCAGGCTGCGTTGAAGGCGCTTAATTCATGTGTCTTCACTTCCAGATTGGTGTTGGAATGTTCTAGAAGACTGGAAGATCTTTCTTCATTAAAGGATGTGCTTCTGGTCTGGGTTCCAGGTCATATGGGAATTTTTGGGAATGAGGAGGTGGATAGGTTTGCCAAATTAGGTGCCTCTCTCCCTTTCATTGGTCCAGAGCCTGCTGTTGGTGTGTCTTCTGACACATGTTTGTCGGGCTTTCAGACGTGGATGACCTCACAGCACTCATCCTTATGGATGAGTGCAGTGGGTTGTCGGCAGTCTAAAATGCTCATTGGGGGCCCGGACGGAGCTTTGAGTAGTGGGGTCCGATGTCTTTCCCTCAGGTATCTGGTTGGATTCCTCACTGGGCATTGTGGTTTAAGGAGACATCTCTATATAATGGGACTTGTGCCTGACCCTTTTTATAGAGTTTGTGAAACTGAGGAGGAAACACCCATGCATTTGATGACGAATTGTTTGGGTTGTGAGGAGATTAGGTTTAGGACCTTCGGCCGGAATAGGATGTCGGTAGAGGAACTTATGCTGTGTCCTTTTAAGGTTTTGGTCCGATTTGTTCGGTCTGTTGTGAAACTTAGATGGTTAAAACCTGGGCCTGGATTTTCATTCTAGTCCCAGTGGTAGGTATTCTTTAGGGGCAGCTATATGGGCCCGAGGGGGCTTTGGATAGCGTAGGGTTTACTCCCCTCCCCTTTTGGGAATAATAAATAATAAGCCTAATCAAGAATTAGTTTTTAGAAGATAGTAAAAGTTTTTAGAATTTAATTTATGAATATTATTATTATTATTTTTATTTTTAAATGTAATTAACTAATTGTTCCTAGGTGTATGAATGGGATGACGGATATACGAATCTCCGTTTTCAAAGCAGAACTCGTGCTGAATTTCTTATTAAGAGCGTAGTGAATGTAGTTAATCTGCTCTTCAAACCTAATAAGAGGAAGTATTTGTAATCATGTCAAATTTTCAAAATAGAATTTTCATCGGAAATATAGGTTTTGAGGTCCCCTGAGTCCAAAAAAGTGGTTTTTAGCAAATGGTCTGTGTGCGTGTGTGTATTTTTTTTTCCCTTCTATTTATTTCTACATGCTCCATTATACAATATTACATGTTCAGTGAAATCATGATATCATAACATTTTTACAACTATTTACAATGCATATAAATAAAAAAAAACATTTCTTACACATGGCAAAAAATTAAGAAAAAACTAAAGAAAGAAAACAAAACTATTACTTTTACATAATTACACAGTTTGTGTTTCATTAACTATTGTTATTTTATTAATAAATTGAATAAAATGGTCTTGATATTAGATCTTTCTTAGGAAGGGGCCAGGCTGATCCAGTAGTTGTGACCTGTCGGATTAACTGACTTCGTTCTCTCTCATGTTGTTGGCAGCGGTATATAATGTGATCCCAAGTTTGTGCCTCAGAATCCCCACATGGATACAGAGCGCTTTCGGCCATGCCGAACCTATAAAGATAAGCTCGGTGTTTTTCGTGGCCACTCAGTACTTGTGTCATTATACATCCTAATGCCAATTCAGCTTGCTGTCTAATAGTTATGTGGGGGAAAAACTCTTTTGTGGCACTTCCATTGTCGGTTCTTTTCCACTCCTCCTCCCATTTAGCTTTTTACAGCTTTTTCGCATTTATCTTTCAAATATGTTATGGGAGCCTTAGAATAGGACACTGGTAGCGAGTTAAGTGCAGCTTCCTTTGCCAATATATCAGCGTACTCATTACCCTTTTCTCCTCGATGTGTTCTAACCCAGAGAAAATTGATTTCCCAACCACCTTTTAATAAATGGAGTAGAGACTGTCTGATGTCTTCCAGGATTGGTTGCTTCTTTTTCACATTCTGGATGCTTAGCAAAGAGACTTCACTGTCGGAATAGAGCACTGAGGAACGTCTCTTAGGAGGTTCGTGTCTCCGCTACAACCACCACAAGGCTTTCTGTATTGCCAGCAACTCAGCTTGATTGGTGGAGCATTGCTCAGCTAGCCTGAATTTACCTTCATGGACAATGTTTCCTTGCCTGCTATAGACCTCAAACGCGCATCCAACGCATCCTTCAATCTTACTACCATCAGTGCAGATACTATAGGTATGGCGTGTGTTGTGTAAAGACATCGCTATCCTAGGGACAAGGCCTGGATGTAGCCATTTTTCTACGGGCACAGGGTACTCCATTTCTATGTTTTCCATCTGTGACTCCTCCGCATTGAAACAGGAAATGCTACCTTCATACAAAGCCAGCTTCTCCTTTGCCTTTGATAAATCGGAGCTACGTTGGCTATAACGCAAGCAGCTTCGTATGAGATTGTTCTATAGCCCTTAATAATTCGTAATACTACGATTAGTCTTTGGACTGAAGAAAGTTTCTTCCTGTTATAGCCAACTGCAAGAGCCTCGATCCAAGCCGGAACAGCATATAGTAATAAAGGAAGTATTGCTCCCGTATAGATAATGTGCAGAGCATCACACCCTTTACCCCAGTACACCTTTACCGTTCTCGAAAGTTGATGTATGAGTTGTGCGCATTTGGTCTTAACGTACTCTACGTGAGCATTCCATGTAAACTTTTCATCGAATATTACTCCAAGATACTTTAGTTCTTGAACTTGCTCAAGTTTTTCATTGTTTAAGAAAACTGATACGCGGTGTCTAATTAATTTTCTACTTAATTAATGAGACTTTTGATTTTGATGAATTAAAGCACATTTTGTCATCGGTCATACAAGATTGAGTTAGCTTCAATTTCCAGTTCTAATGTTCCTTTAGCGCTTATTAAAATTAACAAATCATCCGCAAAAGTTATTAATTTTATATTAGAAAAAGTATGAAGTTTTAATAAAGAGTCGTAAAGTAGCAGCCAAAACCCAGGACCACAACATGATCCTTGTGGGCAGCCCTTCGAATACTTTCTTGTGTGTGTGTGTGTGTGTGTGTGTGTGTGTGTGTGTATATATGTGAACAGCATAGCTCAAAACGAAAAAAATCGCAGAAAGTTAAAACTTGATATTCCGTATGGGTATCACCATGGGATCCGATAGTAAGTTATCTGTCAAAATTCCTCAACCGGAAGTACCACTTTAATGATTTTTTTTTTTTTTTTGTTTCACTTTTGCAATTTTCTCGAAAATGGCTCCAAAACGATTTTCTTTAAACTTCGAATATCAATTATACATACTAAGAGCTACAATTTTTATCGGAAATATTTCTCTGGAAAAATTCAATTAAAATAGATGTTGAGGTTCGGTCATAAAAAAAAAAAAAAAACTTACAATTTTCACGGAGGTTATGGCAAATTTCTTGCCTTCTTCAGGGTAAAAATTTCTTTATGACCGAACCTTTATTTAGAATTAAATACGATACAAAAATTACGATTTTGGAGAAAATAGGTTGTCCGGAAGTGAGTTTTCAGTTTACTGCCTTTTTCTCCATAAATTCACCGACTGATTTCATAAATTTGATATACTAACGGAGACCTATAAGTTTTGTTTAAATTTGTTTTTTGTTTTGAGAAAGTTCATTTAAAGAAGTTTAATGTTGACGTGGAAGTTTACTTACCTTAGACAAGTATTTTGATTAAATTTAGCATCTCCCATTGATATAATATAGATATGAAATTGAATTTTTTTTACTGCTTTCGTTGAAAAATGCTAAAACAATTATAGTTAGAATTTGCCTTGAATGTGCACTATAAATATAATAAAACAAATACGGTATTATATAATAATTGTTAATAATATTAACTTTAACTACATAAATGATATCATAATACCATAACGTTAATAATTTAATAATAGAGATTGTTTATCTGTTTAACGTTCTGTGGATTTAACAGAGTTTGAATATTTTCATTATACTTGTGCAAATATTCATTTCTACAATTATAAGGAAATCAGCATTCATAAATATATTGTGGAATATAGCTTTTCAATTTTATTGTTATTAACAAAGACAATAATATTAATTTTATAATTATATAATTTAAATTTAAAATTAATTTACCAAGAGTTGGGTAATTTAAATTGAATGATTAAACAATTATTGAGTATAAAACGCTTGAATGTAAATAGGGCTTTTGTGGATTTTTATCGTAAGGGTTAAAGAAGAATATAGGTATATCCATTTCTCATTTCTGTTGGCCTTGCTCTATATATATATAGCTTGGTAGGGATTTGATTACATAATATGGTAGCGCTTTTGCTTACCCTCAACAAAACTTAATCAATTTTTCCGGAAAGAAGGTATCCACATAAATGTGGATATAGATTTATTTAGTTCAGCAAATTCACCAAATTCAAAGAAAATCGTTTATGGCATTGTGATGGATGCCAGAAATTACATCTATTAATATAATTTGAAGAAAATTATGATTTGAAAGAAAAATGCAAGTTGGTTGGCAAAAATGGTAAAACCCAGGTAGAAGACACCGTTACAGAAGAGGTCATAGAACCTGGTCACCTTTGTCTTTTTGCCCCATTCTCACAGGGTATTATTTAAAATATGAAGGGAAAGCATTCTTTCAAGTGAGGGAGTCTAAATTCTGCTTTTAAACAAAAACAATCTGAATTAGACATTGAACCAGAACACTTGCCTCAGTAATCGCTCTCTTAAATTCAGTGCCAGTTTAAGTGTTAACATTTGAGTTTCAAACAATCTAGCTACTAGTTATTTGTTTCCTTGCATTTATAAGTTAATTTAAGATTCAAAATTAATAATTATCTTGTAAATTTCCTAATTTAATATATAGTTAAATTATTTATTTAAAAATGGTTCTTTTTTTCTCTAGTTCTAATACTACTATCTCTATCTTAAACATACATACTCACAAGCCCTTTACAAAACCGCTCATGCTATACGCTATTACTAAACAAACAATACACCATCACCAACTGATTTCACCATTTTTGAGGCAATTTCGAAAAACTGAGAAATTTATTTAGTAAAGTCGCACTTTCTGTAAAATATTTTCTTCAAACTAAGAATTCTAACAAGATAATTTTTAATAAATCTTAATATCATATTTGTGGTAGAACCGTATATTTTACTGAAATGGCTCTTTTAGAGGAAAGGTTTTCTTTGCTTTTTCTCAGAATCCTCAAAATAAATTTTTCTGGGATAATTTTTTGTTTTAATTGAAATGTGGCCTTTAGTTACATAGCTAGTGTATATACGTAGTTCCAAGAAAATGTTAGAGCAAGGTTTACTGAAGATCTCGATGGTCTGAAAAAAAAAAAAACATTCAGCCAAGTCGTATATCCGGTTAGTGGATTTTAACTGTAACTTCCATGATAGCTTAAGCTTAAGTTGAGATTTATCATTTGGAAATATTTTGCTCACTCACACACACATACTAGCAAGAGAGAGAGAGATATGTGCCAAAAACTCAATTTCGAAAATTAAACACGATCGCAATCCTTCCACTTACAAGACTAAGAGAGTAATAAATATTAAAAAAAAAAAAAAAAAAAAAAAAATTCAAAATAAAGAAACAGAGAGAAACCATATTTAATGGACATAAAAATATACAGCAGTCACTTTTCTTGAGTCAGCCGCTATTTTCTCTCTTAGATACTAATCTAAAATGATGGGGCCGTCTTTACTAATAAATGTCAAACAAAAAAAAAAAAAGAAAGTTTGCTTGGTTGTTGTATTGTAGTTGTAATATGTGTATGTGTGTGTGTATACAAAACTGACAGTATGCATATATTGGTAGTAAGTAAGGTTATGGGAGTTAGCGGGTGGCGGCCCAGCCGAGGGAAAATATTCCGCCTGCAGGATAGAAGACAAGAAATTATTCACAAGGGCGGAAGGAGAAGTCTAAAGGAAGTTCCGGCGTCTCATAGCATTTAATATCTAAACGATTATAATTCACTCTTCGAACAGCTGGGTAAATTTTTATAACTACATAAAATTAAATATATTATGTAATATACGTTTAGAATATTATATATATATATATATATATATATAGTTATTTAAAAGTAAGTTTTTTTATATTTTCTTAAATAGGCTGTTATTTATTTTACTTCAGTTGTAGAGGGTTGATATAAATTATGATTTTGAACCTGTTGTACAGCCTGAATTTTTATTTATTGTATATTACAACATATAATAAAACTTTATATTTTTACTACGACGTTTCGGTCAATATACTTGCCATTTTCAAGTAGTTTAAATTATCTAAAGTTTTATTACTGTGTTATTTAAATTTCTGTTTATTCGTTTTTTTTAACCTCATTAGTTTGATTTTTAAGATATACTTAGATATGTTCTTTATCTGCATCAGTTTTTCATAAACCACGTGGTTTGAGTTATTAATTAGTTGAGATTTTTAACTAGTGTATTTTTTATGTATATTATTTAGGCTGTAAGTGTGAGCTGACCCTCTCTTGGTACCATGTTTTTTGGGCAACTGACGGAGAGTTTGTAGCTTGATAAGATGTATGTATTATTATATTTGAGAGTTATTATGTATTATGCTGAAACAGTTGTTTTTGAATTCATTTAATTTTCTTGTGAGGTCCTTTTCTGGCGTTTTCTCAAACCACGTGGTTTATGAAAAACTGATGCAGATAAAGAACATATCTAAGTATATCTTAAAAATCAAACTAATGAGGTTTAAAAAAAACGAATAAACAGAAATTTAAATAACACAGTAATAAAACTTTAGATAATTTAAACTACTTGAAAATGGCAAGTATATTGACCGAAACGTCGTAGTAAAAATATAAAGTTTTATTATATGTTGTAATATACAATAAATAAAAAATTCAGGCTGTACAACAGGTTCAAAATCATAATTTATATCAACCCTCTACAACTGATTTAAAAGTAAGTTATATATGTACAATTTACGTAGGATTATATTGTACAGAAGTAGAAAATAGCTTTTAGTCATTAACATTAATTTTATTAATGTTTAATGTTTTTGTCATTAATGTTTAAAGTCAATGTTAATGTCAATGTTTCATGTCATTAATATTAATGTTATTAATGTTTAATGTTTATTAATGTTTTTATTAATATTTTGTTCAAAATTTAATAATAATACCTGGATTTATTAATACTTAGCAATAAATATAGCAAGTTTAATCAAATCATTAGCCGTTTTAAAGGAAATCGTGACAAACTGTTTAAAAAAAACTTCAAGTTGCATTTTTAGATAACCGATTTTTTTAAAAAAAAACTATAATGTCAGATACCTGCTGGTTGACAAGTGACATCCCAAGATTTGAGTTTTTCATAGATATAATCACTAAGACACTCAAAATAGCAAAAGTTACCACAGTTACTTAACTAGTGTCTCAATATTTTAGGGAAGTAATTAGCTGCAATGGTAGCGCGTTGGACTCTCAAGCGCAGGTCCCGGATTCGAGTCCAGTACTACAGCTTAGATTTTCTTTTTTCTTAGGAATCTCTGCAGCTCACTATTCGGTGATGGACAGTGTGGTCTCTAGCGGGAGAACACTGTTCGTAAGCCAGCAGTGCATCGAAAACTCTACGGATACCATGACCCTATAGATGTTGACGCGCCTTAAATTAAAAAAAGAAAAAAGAAATATAAAGCTACTTATTTTACAAGAGTATAAAATGTTACTTTTACACACTAGTTCAGATTTTGCACACGTGTATACTAGCCAGTATGGCAGTTTAACGAGAGTTATAAAATGCTATTCTCGTTTAACCTTTAGAAAGGTTATGGATATAGGATTATGTTAGTATCTTAATCTTGTATATTACTGATAAAAAAATTTGGTTTTTTATTTTTAATTTTCATTGTTTATATAGTTCCAATACCAAATTGTATTTTGCCTCTAATGTTGGTGTCTGTAAATTTTTAAAAACGATGTGTATGACGTGTGCAAATATCCGCTCCAGTTATTCCTATTGGAGTGATCTGTATCAATTTTGGTGATAAATATTATGAGGGGAGTGAAAACTAATCTTGTACCACTCCATAATGCCAGTCAGTCAGTAACATGTTATTATTATTATTATTATTGTCTGTAGGGAAGCCCTATGCTATCAAAAGCCTCTCTATGTCCATATAGCTACCCGAAAAATCAGAGCCTTTTCAGTGTACTACCGCCCAGTTAGTAGAATATATACACAGTTAGTATATTACAGTATTTTCTCTTTCTAAACAACATTATGATATTACCCAAAACTTGCCTGTAATATACTTTAAATTAGAGTTTTGTGTGAGTTATTTTGTTGCTAATGTAACTCACCATCAACACCTAAAATATTTTATTAATAATAATAATAATAATAATAATGTATATTTGAAATAAAAAAATCGTTTTACAATAATACAATAGTACAAAAAAACAAAATATACCATGACATGGAATTTGTATTCCGTCTGTCAAGTCTGCTTATCAAGTGTTACTATATAATAATCAAATATTAAATGATTACACAAATAAGGAGAAACAAAGAACAGGTATAAGGATTTAAAAGAAAATACAATAACTCTTGGAAATAAGAATAAGTAAACAAAGCCTTGTAATTAGTAATAAAGTTGAGACAATACAAAATGGAAAAAGACACTTCAACATACCGTGGGCAAATAATAAACATGTTTCAAATCAAAAATAGTCAATTATTTTAAATGTATTTAAAAGTTAAATTCAGAAATTAATTCACCCCTGTACTGCACTGAATGTTTTACATATTTTACCAACTTTGGCCAATCTGCACCATTCAAAATATCTATTATTTCATGTTTTGCCAGGATTGTTTTACCAAAAATTCCAAATCTAAATTCCGCTAATACCGGACACCTAGCCAAAAAATGTAAAGTGTCCTCTTTTCCGCCTAAATTACACAGTGAGCATAGCTCCCTCCCATTAACTCGCCACTTTTTATAATTCAAATTAAGCAGCTCACATCGTGTTTTGCAAATCCAGCGCACTGCATACAGATCCTTTATCTCTCTTAAATAATCTTTACCATTTTCTGAGCTACATATTTCCGCATACAGGGGACTGTATACTGATTGCCGGCAACTTTGCAGATTGTACTCTTTTTCCCTTTCTTCTATCGTAAGTCTCAAACGCACTAACTGTTGCGATAAATTGGCAACATTTTCAATAGAGACGGGGACTTCATAATAGTGAGCTAGTTCACGCAGTTTGCTATACCAGAATGTATTTTTCTTAATTACCTCTTTCGCTAAAATGAATGGGAGACGGTGAGGCGGCATCTCTAAAACTTTTAAAATATAATCAAAATGCAATTTTAGAGTAAAAGAATAAATAGGTTTTATACCAATCTCATTTGCTAGAATGTGATTGGGGGTGTAGCGGGGCAGAAAAAATATTTTTTTAAAACAATATCTAGAAAATTTTTCTAATACATCGTATTTTTCGAAGCCCCAAACTTGAGCTGCATAAGTTATGATAGCTCGAGAAACTGAGTGAAATATTTCATACTTCATTTCAAGAGGGATATTTCTTTTGGATATCAGACTATGCCAGGAAAAATTTATACCAAATTTTGCTTGAGTAGTTTTCTCTAGCAGGTGTTGTTTCAATGATAATTTTGGAGTCATGGTAACTCCAAGGTATTTATATTCATTTACGACTTCAATCGGAACTCTATTTAGATGCCACTTTTCATTTTGCGCTGGTCTTCCACCATTACGGAAAACTATGATTTTCGACTTCCCTAGGTTGACATTGAGGTTCCATTGTTGACAATAGGTCTGCAGATTATTTATCATCAATTGTAATTTATGTGGGTTATCAGCAATAATTACCACATCGTCGGCATATAAAAGACATCTTATATTTACTCCAGCTATCTCTATCCCCCCTCCCAGAGACTCATGTAGATCATCTAAAAATAATGAAAATAATAGAGGGCTGAGTAAGCATCCCTGGCGCAAACCAACCTTCGTATTAAAGAATTCAGACAGTCCCTCTTTGTGCCAAACCGTAACTCTGGTGTCAGTGTATAAACTCTTAAGGATAGATAGAAATTTAAAGGATAATCCTTTATTGGCTAGTTTATAAAAAAGCGCTCTTCTGTCTATACAATCAAATGCAGCTTTGAAGTCCACAAAAAAATTATATACTTTACTGCGTTTTGATGAAAGTGTTATTTTTATGATACTAAATAGGTTGAAAATGTTGTCCACGGTTGAGTAACCTGTCCGAAACCCAGCCTGAAACTCGTTAAGGAGATCATTTGAATAGACCCATTGCCATAAACGCTGTAATAATATGCCAGTAAATAATTTCGCAATAACATTCATAAACGAAATTCCTCTGTAATTATTTACGATATTAGGGTCACCTTTTTTATAAAGAGGGATTATAACCGACTCTGTGAAACTTTTCGGGACAGCGCCTCTATTAAAAAAATCATTAAAAACAATTACGATTTCTTTTAACATAGAATCAGGACCAAATTTAAAAAATTCGTATGGTATAGAATCAAGTCCGGGAGCTTTATTTATTTGTGCTTTTCTTAAAACATTTTTTAATTCCAATAGGGTGAATTCTCTATCTAACTCAGAGTCTGTCCAATAAGGCTCCACGTAGACTAACTCAGCCGATCTCTGTTCAGGACAAAGAAGCTCTTTAAAATAATCTCTGAAAGTAGAACCAGAAACACTGGACTCATTTGCAACATTTTTACGTTTAAATTGCCTTAATAGACTCCACAAGGCTTCAGCATCTTTAATATTTTTAAATTTTTCTAATAACGATTTCTCATATTCTACCCGTTTAGTTCTGCATATTTTTCTGAATGCTTTATTGGCTTCAATATATAATAGTTTTACGTATTCATTATTTCTTTTCCTGAAAAGATTCAGTAAACTAAAAGCTCTTTTACGGTATTTCAAACATTCAAAATCGAACCATTTTTGCCTCCCCACTTTACAATTCTTCATACAAATTTGATTACCTAAATAAGCTGATTCTATTATATTATGTAAAATTAGATTCAATTTCGCCCCGGAGTCAATACATTTTTGAGTTA
The DNA here is from genome assembly GCA_011037195.1 of Triatoma infestans. Taxonomy (NCBI): domain Eukaryota; kingdom Metazoa; phylum Arthropoda; class Insecta; order Hemiptera; family Reduviidae; genus Triatoma; species Triatoma infestans. Next base: position 121,378 of record JAAEAF010014205.1, read on the forward strand.
ATGCATTTAAAGTGTTATCCATTTTTGATTTGAGTAACGTTCATCTTGAGGTGACCATAACAACTTTTTTAATAAAGGTGGGGGTTTACAAAAATTTTGAGAATTAAATTTACTAAACATAAGGTTAATTACAATGGGCATGTGATCGGAATAATTTTTATATACAACTTTGAAATCCTGAACATAATTTAATAAACTGGCAGAAACACAACAGAAATCAATCACCGAATTCCCTCTTTCTGAAATAAATGTATATTCACCGTATTTATCCCCTTTAGTACGCCCATTTAAAATAACTAGATCTTTATCTTCACATAACTCTAAAAATAGAGAGCCTTTTTTATTTAGAAAATTGTCTTTTGACATCCTAAGCGGGTCAGTTAAACAATCTACTTGGGCCACAATATCGGGAATAGTTTGTTTGTCGGCTATACGTACATTCATATCGCCCAACAAAACACAGTTAGCTTCCATTTTATCCATTACTAAACTCAATTTCTCAAAATCTACTTGCCATTTAGAAGAATTAATATAAACAGGAATAATATATAATTTATCGTTATTCACTATTACCTCTACCATGTCCCATCCATGTAGATTTACAAAATTACAGCTTACATTAGAACTAATATTACAATTAATAGCTATTAACAAACCTTCACTAGCCCTTCCCATTGTTTGTACTTTTTTTGCCCCTTGCCATTTCAGTTTAAAGCCAGAAAAGTATTTTTCGAATTTATAACATTCGCTTTCTATTAGAAAAGTTTCAATAAGTATAATTATATCGAAATATTTTATAAAATCAAAGAAAGAAATGTCATTGAACTTGTTATTTAAACCATGAACATTGTACGAAATTATTTTTAATTCATTGTTATTTATATTACAAACAGACTTACATTTATTATTGACTTGACAGACTTGTTTACATCATACATGTTTCGGACTGTTACTTGTTGTTGCTAGGCCGTCTTCTCTACTCTTCTGCTCTCTCTGCTTCTCTTCTATTACCTTCTTTTGTTTCTCTTCTCTCAACTGCCCTCTCTTCTGTTTCCAGACAGTAAAGTTCTCCAAACATAACTGATTTACAAAATGGGTTAAATCGAAATTTATCAACTGATTTAATTTTTCAATAGCATTTTCATTTTTTGATGAATATAGACCTTCTTCATTCCAAAAAAACTTTTGCCCTTTTATAAAAAGACATTGCCTTGAAACATTTACCACAATATTTCTATTTACGTCTTTCACCTGTTTTCTTATTGCCAATAATTTACTTTTTTTCCAACGTTCAAATCTCCGTCATATCTTGAGAAATATAAAACTGAGTACCTTTTAAAAGTTTAGCATTTTTAAGAATGTAGTTAACATCCGATTCGACAGGAAAGGTCGCCACAATAGGTAAATTGGAATTGTTTTTCGAACCAAGTGGGTAAGCTTTGAAAATAAGAACATCTTCTTTTAATCCAAGTGTACTAATACAAAATTTTCTTATTATACCCACATAATCTTCTCCAGCCGAATATTTCAAACCATGAAATATTAAATTATTCTTCTTTTTTTCACGGACTAAAATTTCTAATTGTTGGGAAACGTATTTATTACCCTCCTTTAAAACGATTATTTCTTCTTTTAATAATTTATTCTCCTCTTTTAAGTCCTTTTGTGTTTGATTCAACAAGAGCAAATCTTCCTTACACGCCACCTGTTCTAATTTTTTATTCATATTTTCTAATTTTGTATCCATTATTGAGCTAAACAGGGACAGCAATTCAGAACAAGTCATTGTTCCAACTTCTACATCCATTTCTATTTTCTTATTTTCAGGTGATGTAGTAAGTTCTGGTGAGCTTTTACTTCTCAAACGTTTATTTGGTGCCACGGGCGTGTAAAATTGATTAATTTTTTTATTCACAGAAGGTAGATATGAAATGAACCCAAAAAGGAGGCGTGGCCAAACAGTCCCCACTTCGCTTTCTTCAATTCACTGTTCCAACAACCAATTAGTTTTTAACAAATTAATTTTAATTAATTTACAATAGCTACTCGTACGATTTCCGTAAAATTCACACTAATTATCACTCATATAAAAAACTTTTTACTTGCAAAAATTCGTGGTAAAAGACTAATTTTTTACCTCACAAATTTCACTTAAAATGAGAGACGAAATTGAACGTGACTGCCACATCCACAGACTCCCTAAAATATTTTATTATATTACGTATATTTCCTTTTCTAATTTTATTTGTACGTTAAATAACAATTACTATATTGATAATATCATTTAGTTATCAAGAAATATAATAATATCACAGAAAAAAAGAATTGTGTTAAATTTAAATAAATAATTTGCATGTATATTCATTTTTAAGGGGGGCCCCGCACAGAACTATGGCGTAGAGCCTCGCGCTTCTTCGAGAAAGGTTTTGTTCCTTTTACTCTTCTATCTTGAACTGGAGTTGCTTGTAAATTGTTGATGAGAAGATTTCTATACCGCTAAGTTTGACGTGATACTTAGTGTACAGTCGATGTGCTGCTTGTCGTACTGATTCAGTGTTTGTATATTGTTTCGTTTGTAACATAGAAAGGATATGAGGATATGAGAGAGGGATATATTGTTTTTGTTTTTCTAAGTTTAAATTTATTAAACCATAACAGAAGAATTCACTATATACATGTAATAAATACATGGAGTAAATACAGTTCTATGATCCTTAGATACACAAATATTTGAATGCAGATTACATGGTAAGATAAAGAAAAGAAAGAAACAAAGTAGAACATAAAGTGCAATAATATAACAGCGATTAGGTAATAATAATATTTAAACAACGACATAACATAAATTGAAATTTGGTTATTCTAGAATGAAAAATCCAAGATTAAAATGAAAATTTACACTTCTGAATTGTGAAAATAAAATCTATTTAAGAGAAGAAAAATAGAAACCCATAAATATACGCTTAAAAAACAATAAAGATGCTAATAGTAAAGTAAAACAAAAAAGAAAAAAAGAAACCAATTTGAATAAATAAATGAGCTACATGCTAGAGAAAATAAACTATATTAACTCAGTGATAGTTAATTACCAACCTCAATGTTTCTAATTAAAAAATGCTTAATTATGATTATCCATATGATTAGCGGTAGGAAGACAAGATAGAAATACAAAATGATGAAGTAGGTGATATTGCAATACTAACAAGTAGTAATTGTTTTATGAATCAATTCTGTTTGTTTTTGGTGAGAAAGGGGTAAAGAACTAGGAATAAAATTATTAATATGTGGTAAAATTAGTGAATGAAATAAAATAATGTATGAAACAATGTGTTACGCTGTATGACTTAAAGTGTCTCCTAATAGGTATTTTCTTCTTAGATGTAATGGTACCGCAAAGATAATACAACCACAGCAGAAAGAAGAGAGGCCCTCTCTGGTTAACAGAGACTACTCTCTGACTTAGGCAGGCTAGAGTGGGAGAACCTGTGATATAAACCAGTGGGAGTCTATCTAAAGGATCTATCAGATACAACCATTCAACTGTACATCGCAACGTGTCATATCTTTACTCTCACCATTCATTATATCATTTTCATTATAAAGTCCAGTGCAGTTAGTGTAAACTTAGCTACATTATATTAGTGTCTTCATATCTCGTTCATTTCATCAAACCTAATTTCTCTCCTCAAAAACTCCATTATATAGAGCTTTTACGGTATAATTATAGACATTATGAAGTTTATCAATTGTTTCTATCTTAGGAAGGCCAATTAAACCGCCACCATCTTTCAAAAATTGATCGAAATGAGTCATTCTAAAGGGCTTAAGTAGGGGGCACATGATTCAAAAAATGATACAGATCGTCCTTTTTAGTTTTATCAAAATAAAAAGATATGTATTTCCAATGCATTAATCTGATCCTACTAAAAAGGCACTTTATTTTAATTGGAGCGTTAAAATAAAAGTATTCCTCTGCACCCAGAACTGTTTTCAAAGAGAAATTTATAGGATTAAAGCTTGAATTCCTTGTTCTCTCACAGTCCTCATAGAATAATTTGTTTTCATATGTTTGCAACACATTTTATAATATTATTCTCTATAATGCAGGGATCTCGGTTTAACCAAAGCCATTCATTATCAGCGTATATAAACAATTGTTTTAATTGTGACACCCAGTTATAAACTTGATCATTAAATTAATTTAATATGAGAGGGATATATCGGAGAGAATATGAGATTAGTAATTGTGAATTTAACTTAATTGTGGCTCTTTAGACGTTTGCCAAAGGTGATGTCCACATGTCCAAATTCTTGTAAAATAGGAGTTTGTTGTTTATGTTCAATGTGGTTCATGTCTTTAATAATCTGTATAACTGTCTGAAATATAAATTAAGTTCAAGTAATTTAATCTTTATAGCTCGGCAACTTAGTTGTGATAAGTACCTAGACGGCTGATAAGCTCAGCCCATTGCCAAAGCTTTTTAGTAGCTCTGACGTCATTTAATTCCGCCCACACGTTTCACAATTACATTTCTAAGTTACACATGTGTTGCCCAGGTCAGACGTTTCTCCAAGTGCATCCCCAATCCAATACTTTATAATAAGTTGGTTTATTATTCGTTATAATACTTCACACATATACCTACCGTCTTTTTTATTTTTTCTTAATCCTAATAAGAGTGAGTATTGCTATTGTATCAATTTTTCGAAATTGAAATTTTATCAAAAATCATGATTTTAGGTCTCCTACGTAAGAAAAAATTGTTTTTAGCGAATGGTCTCTATGTATGTAAAGGAAGTTCCGGCGTCTCATAGCATCAAATATCTCAAAAAAGAAAAATTGCAAGAAGCTCATATTGGTATTTCGGGTAGGTACTACCACCGCATCTCATACGAAAGTTTCGAGCAAAAGTCACATCAACTAGAAGTGTGACTTTACTGGATCTTTCAGTTTTTCGAAATTTTGTCCAAAAAAAAAAAAAAATAAAATAGCTCAACGATTTTCTTTAAACATTGCATACTACCTACACACACAAACTCCTATCACTTTTATTTGATATATTTTCCCGGAGAAATTGAGTTTTTGAAGGTTCTGGGGGAACAGTAGAATTATGCTATCTTCTAAAGTACCACTTCAGTATAATATATGGTTTTACCACCTACATAATATTAATACACATTAAAAGCATTGATAGAATTCAGATTTCGAGGAAAATCGATTATCGAAAGCGCTATTTTACAAAGTTGGTTTTTTGAGATTTTTTTTTTAATTTTCTCGAAGACAAGTTATAATGATTAACATTAAACTTGGATGCTTGCTGCGTAGCAACACTTTAATCTGAAACTTTTTTCTGAAAAAAGAAGCAAAGATTTTAGAGGGGTATTAGAGGGTCTGTCAGTTATTTTAAATTTGTTTACACAAACATTGATGGTTTTTACCTTGGATCCTAAACATAAGGCCCTCAGATATGCAAATAAAATCTCCACGACCATTTTTATGGCCAACACAACTAAACATTGTAATGTAGGAATTTTAAATAAAATTACTTTTAATTAAATTGTATTAATTAGAATAAGAGTGAAGTGATGTGAAACATCCCAATTGTTTCAGTAATCTCTGCAATAGTAAGATCGTATCCCGGTAATTTCTTGTTTACCAAGTTTTTAACGGTAGGTTGTACTTCTTGCAAATGGGGCTTTTCTTTCATCAGTTGCTGTCCAGTTCCCACTATCGTCCGTTGGAAGTGGTGTAACAGTATCAAATACATTTCGTCGCTCTATGCAAGCTATTAATTGTAGGTATTGTTCTTGTCTTTTAGAATTTAGTTGCATTCAATGTTGTGTTTAATAAAAATTCAAAAACTCAAGTTTCAGTTTCATTTTTATTTATTATAAAAAAGGTCATTATTCTTGTAACGGCAAGAGAGAGAACACAAGCCCGACCGAGAGAAAACAGACTCTCTCTCGTACTCTCTCACTTAAGCAGGCTAGAATGGGGAGAACTTGTATATAAGCCAGTAAGAGATCTAGACATCTATCTATCAGATTCAACTTTATACATCACATCGTGTCATATCTCTACTCTCACCTTTTATTCTATAAAATCATTACAAGTTCAATGCAGTTTGTGTAACTTATAGTTATATTATAACAGTGTCGTCATATCTCGTCTAATTAATCAATCCCAATTTCTCTCCTCATCAACTCCATTATAATTCTTAAAATGTTTTCTTAAGATGGAGTACAACTATAGGCACTGACATTAGTGGAATAATTATTCAACCGTTACTGATAAACATTTTTGTACTCAGTGGAAATCAAAACAAATATTTCAAAAGCCGCACTATAGCAGCATTATTTTTTTTTTTTAATTTAAGGAGCATCTATGGTTTTTGGCGCTGAGAAACTTCTCAGGACAGTGTCTCTCGTTACAAACAACACTTTTCATCACTGGAATGTGAGCAGTAGAGTGTGCTAGGAAAAGAAAATCTAAGGGCAGTACAGCTGGACTCGAACCCGGGAGTCCAATATGCTAACCATTTTGCTATTCGTTGTTGTGATTGGTTCCGTAGAGCTGGAAAGCACCAGAGACATTTTCCATGATATCCTGCTTCTTTTTGTGGTCGTCGGCCGGTTTCGGGCGTTCGCCCAACATCAGGATGTTTTTGTCAAACAGTGTAATAACATAGATTTGCTGATGAGCAAATACAGTTAATACACACTGGTACAATTGATACACACAAGTGTATCAACTGATTTGCTCTGTGCAAGTCTATGTTACCACACTGTTTGACAAAAACATCCTGTCGATGGGCGAACGCACGAAACCGGTCGAGGACCACAAAAAGAAGCAGGCTCTCACAGAAAATGTCTCCGATACTTTGCTATTCCCTTACTATGTGTAATGCAGCATTTCCTTTGTGTGATAAAGAATAAATCACAAAGTCACTTAATTTGTTTTTCATGTATAGACTTGCCATTCTAAATTCCTTTTATTATAATTGATAATAAGTAAAACTTGAAATAGTGAATATTTAGTAATGTTATATTTCACAAAGAGAAAAAATTCATTTATGAAATAATTTTAAAACAATTATTGAATTGTAAAAAAAAAACAACTAATTATCTCAACATGAAGGTGTTAATATTCCAGTTTGTATAAAACAACAACTGACAACCAAAATCACTGAAGCTGGTTAGTTTATTTAATGTTAAGAGTTTAGTGAAACAGCTAATCAATAGCCAGGAGTGTGTTCAATTAAAGGATACAATTTGTTTACTAACTAGACACGGGAGAGTGGTTTGATTATAAACAATCTAAAATATTATCAGTCTCCCTTTTTAGAGAAAGAGAGAAAATAAGAGAGAGAGAGAGTGAAAGAATGTATAATTTTGTTTTAGAATTTGTTGGTCCCTCGCTAGCAATTAGTGTCTTTGACTTTTCTAATAAGTTGATCAAATAATCTTACAGCCCAGTACAAAGTGTTCTTGTATATAACAATAAAAAGTCTTTATACTTTTCTTGTTTCTGTTTCTAATTCAGTAGCAGCTGTACAGCTTGTTAATTGGCCAACTACCTTTAAAGTTCAAAATAAGAAAGGCCCTGAGACGGTTAGGGGTGGGCTTGAATCAAGAACAATAAAGAGAACAATATCTTCCTTTTAATATGGGGATGTCCGCACTCCCTTGTCGTACATTATTGTACACTTTAAAGAAACAATTTTTTTTTTTTTTGAATTAATTCCACAACATTATGTAAACAGAAAGTAATTAGTTCTAATTTTATGTAATTCATTTGTTTGAGATTATTTAAACACTGCTGTAAGAAATAATTAACACATCACCTATCGTTCTATAATTTTCCAAATTGTCAATAAAAAATTGGCTTAAATAAAAATGTTTTACTCTTTCTTTTTAATGTAAAAAAAGTGTTGCAAATCGTGTCAGATTTTCTCAGTGATTAGCTCATCGAAAATAAATGGCCTTCTAAAAAAAAAAAAAATTATTTTCTTTCTGCTTTGTAATGGCAAGAAAGAGAACACAGGCCCGAGAGAAAACAGGCCCTCTCTAGTACTCTCTGACTTAAGCAGGCTAAAGTGGGAGGACCTGTATATAAGCCAGTGGGAATCTATCTAAAGATATCTATCAGATTCAACCATACATTCCATCATGTCATATCTCTACACCCACCTTTTTATTCTATCAGTCCAGTGCAGTTAGTGTAAACTTATAGTAGATTATAACAGTGTCTTCATATCTCGTTTAATTAATCAAATCTAATTTTTCTCCTCAACAACTCCATTATAAGCTTCAACAGGAATTATACGAGAAATTGTATGAAATTTTAGAAGATATTAGCTCAGTGGTTAGCGCAGTGAACTCCCACACGGAGGCCCCAGCTTCGAGTCCAGCTGTGTTGGCATTAGTTTTTTTCTTCCTAGAAGCCCTTACAGCTCGGTGATGGACAGTGTTTTCGGTTACTAGAGAACACTGTCCGGAGGCTGGCAGTGCACTGAAAAGACTCCGAGCGCCAATGACCATAGATGTTTGACACGCCTTAAATTGAAACAAGAAAAAAAAATTACTTACTTTACAAGAGTATAAAGTGTTACTTTTATACACTAGTTCAGGTTTTGAATACATGAATACTAGCCAGTATGGCAATTTAATAAGAATTGTAAAACGCTACTCTCGTTTAACATTTTCAAAGCTCGTGTAAGATTATGTTATTGTCTCGTCAATCTTGTATATTACTGATGGAAAAATTTTAAGAGTTCTATTTTTAATTTTCATTGTTATACAGTTCCAATACAAAATTGATTCTGTCTCTAATGTTGGTGTTTGTAAATAATATAAAACGATGTGTATGACGTGTGCAGATATTCGATCTAGTTTATTCCTATTGGAGTGATCTGTATCAATTTAAGTGATAAACGTTATGAGCGGGGTGAAAATTAATCTTTTACCACTTCATAATGCTGCCATTCAGTGATGTCTGTCAGTCAGTAGCATGTTAAATTAAGAAGAAATACAAAAAATAGAAATTCACTTTCCACCGAAAGTGCAAGTCTGAAGTTCATTGATTACGAAAGAAAAAAATGTTTTTACGCGAATGATCTGTGTATATGTAAATGGAAAAATCGCAGCCAACTCAAAAAACTGGAAATTCTGTGGGTAGCACCAATCCCGGCATCGGAGTCGAAGATTGGTTAAAAACGACCAACGTGAAGTGCGACTATATTGAATGCCTTTGTTATGTCTAAGACTAATATTAAAATATAACCAATATACTAGATACAGTCTTTATTAGTTATTAAACACAGTAACATAATATGACGCACACAGGAGCCATGATTGCATGTGCCACACATACGACAACTACTAGGACCAGTGTTGCCAGAAGCTCACAACACCTCTCTTACAATAGAGATAGAAGAAATTAGACATATTTAATATAACAATGATATTTAACAGACATATTTTGAAAAAGTATACCTTCTGGGAGGACACACTTCTCGGGTTACTTCTTCTGATCGAAGGACTTGTTTCTTCAGTCTGCTGGACTGAGGGAGAACCACCTTCGTTTTTCAATGAGGCGATTCTACTGTGTATGACCTTGAATGCGAACCTTGTAAGCTCACCTTGGCGGGCAACCATTGAGCTTCTGGGTCCTTTTTTTAATAGACTGCAGCTCCTATTTTGAGGGGTGTCTGAGGCCGAGCCTCCCGATCATAATAATGCTTTATATATTTTCGATTTTTTACTTTTTGTCTTTTATAACTGTGGATTAAAAATAATCGATTATTTTTGGCCTGAGGATGCTGGAGGTAGTCAGCAGTTGCGTTCTAAGGGATCTAGACATCAGTAGCTTTGCTGGAGATTCTAAATTTCTTCTTGGTGTTGTCCTGTATTGGAGAAGTGCAAGATAAGGATCAGTCTAAGGAAATGTCTAAGACTAATATTAAAATAAAACCAATGTACTAGACACAGACTTTATTAGTTATTAAACACAGTAACATAATATGACGCACACAGAGCCATGATTGCATGTGTCACACATACGACAACTACTAGGACCAGTGTTGCCACAATCTCACAACAGCCTTATTTCTTTTCTTTTTTCTTCCAGTTTTTCGAGTTTCTGTCTAAAGTTCGCATAGTATTTACACTTAATTAATTGAAACAATTCTCAAGGAAACTTGATTACTGGAGATTTCGGTGGTGTTGTAACACAAACCTCTTTCCTATTATGTGTCACTTCAATAAAATCTATTTAAAGAACCAATTTTTTATAAAGTTCATTTCAGTAAATAATGGCTCGTTAACGTATGTAGAAGAAAAATGCATTAAAAAGGAAGTCGGGTAATTTTGGAATAAAGCGGAAAATTTTGCTTTTATACTTATTAAAAAAAAAAAAAAAAAAATCTGGTTTGAAACACTCATATGACTTCCTTTTGCTGCTATTTCTGCAGTTATAAATAATCAATTTTTAATGAATTTTCTCTGAAAAAAATTTTAAATAAAAGTAATGGTTCGATGTATTTGTAGTTAGTATATAAGATTTTATGTAATCCATTAGGGCTTTTATGGAGAAAAAATTGCAGAAAACAAAACAAAAACCCTCAATAGTTACGCAATTCCGATCAAACGAGTTTTTGCTATTCAGTATTATGGAAACTTATTTAATTTTTAATGAATATTATTTAGATAAAAAATTTATATAATCAACTATATAGGGAAAAAATAACCTTACCTATTCCCCAAAAGCCGTCTTAAATGAATTTAAATGTTTCAAATAGAAATTGTAGCTCTTTGTATGTGTAGTTATACCAAGTTTAATGAAAATCGATCGAACTATTTTGGAGAATATTGGAAAAAAGTGAAAAATTAATTCAGTAAAGTGGTACTTCCGGTTGAAGAATTTTAACAGTTAAAGTGATACCTAAATGGAATTTCGAAGTTTGAACTTTCTGCGATGCTTCATTTTTGAGCTATGCTGTTCACATGTATATACTCCATAACTCACTTACATAAAAATAGGGATTGTAAATTTACAATTTGACTTTTTTTATTTACCGGTAATACGGTAAATGAAAATTAAATTACCGGTTCACCGGTACATACATATTTTGTATGTTTTTTTTTTGTAATAATACATAAATACTTTGTTAGAATAATACATATTTTGCACAATCTTAAGGCATAATATAATCTTTTAATAAATATTTGTATTTAATTATTTTAATCAATTGTTAGAAGTAAACACTTTATTTAAGGTTCAAATTGAAATGTGATTGGTGTGATGTGATGTTGTAGTGGTAGCTTGTGGCGTGAGCGGTTTTGTAAAAGGGCTTGTAAGTATATATGTTTAAGAGAGTGAAGTATCAGAAATAAGAAAGTAGTCACCACTGCTAACAATAAATATATTCTATTAAAATAATAACTACAAGTATTTGCAAATAAATTATTAACTTAATAATATGCACTGATGCTAAGAGAGTCAAAAACAAGTGTTCTGCTTCGGTGTCTACAACCAACTATATCTTAATAAATGATCTAGAATAAAGGCAAATCTCTATCACTGCCATGAGTTTAAGAGAGCGATTCCTGAAGCAAGTGTTCTGGCTTTGAAAGCAGAATGCAGACTGTCCGAAAGAATGCCTTCTCTTACAAAAAAGTTGGCCAAGTGGCATTGTATTAATTTAACGGATTCTTGCGCCTTTGTCTCTTGGTTTGCATTGACCTAGATTGTAGTATACCTGGCTCTATCCCCATCACTAGTTACACTATTTGAACCATCTAATTTTTACAAAACTATTTTCCAAAACTATTATTTTTCCATTTCGCTCTTCCACTACAAAATTTTAATGTTATTTTACAATAATATTGCATTAATGTCCTGTCATAATGTGGTGTACTCAAAATTGCTAATTATTTAAAAAATACGTGAAATATTTACATATTATTATTTTTAAATATAATAAAAGGAGATATTTATTTACTGTTTAAGAAAAACGTTGATTGGAAAGATTTTAAAACTTTAAAATCTCAAAAAAACTGCAGAGCACAAGTCACATATGGTAACTGTAACTAGCACTTTCTGGTACGATTTACAGCGGCTCTCCAACCCAAGAAAGTTTATATTAAAATTAAACATAAAAATATCTCACATAAAATTAATAATTAGATATATTGTTGCTTACACTTGTAGGGGTAGTGAACCCCCACCACTCATCCACGCTAACGAGTGAACCCCCACCACGCATCAAAGAGAAAGAGCCCCTCTCGAGAGAGAGGAGAGGAGAGGCCAGTTGGATATATATACGAGAGACAGAGTCAAAAAGAGATATTCTGTTCACTTGAATTGTACACATCGTTTAGCCACGTCAGTCAGTCTGTTCAGTTCTTGTAGTGTAAAGTATACAGTCCTTGGCAGTCAGTCATATACATATATATCAATTATAGATATCTTATACCGATATTGAGGTGTTATTTATCTATCAACATCCACAACCAACATCTCCTCCTACAACTATTACATTGGTGGCAGCGCTATCGAAACCCAGCCATTTCTCATTAAAAGGTAAGATATAAATTTCTATTATTTTAATTATTATTCATTTTAGTTTTACACTTTTAAATATTTTATTTCCGCTATTTTTTGTTACATCTATTTGTATATTTCATATTTTTAAAATTTCGACTTCATTTTTATGAAAAGAGCCGAAATTATTCAAAAATTAAAACAACATAATCTTTCCACAAGTGGCAATTTGTTAATTTTAAAAGAAAGACTATCAAAAATATGTCTACCTACACAATCGATGGCCAACAAAAATCTGCTGATGAAGCAATCGCGTACCTTCTAAACAAGTGCAACGCTCCAAATCCCGTAAACATCCGGAACTTGCAAATGATAAATAATTTACCAGTTTTCGACGGTTCCCATAATAGCGACATAAATTCCTTTATAGACCAAATTAATAATTATAGTGCGATTTCGGGATGGTCAGAAGCCGACAAACTGGAAATCCTAATTTTAAAATTAACGGGTGCGGCAAAAATTTTCTTTGACACTTTTAAAACGCAGTGTACAAATGATAACGTCATTTTAACATACCGACTAGCAACGGAAAGTCTAATTGCCAGATTTAAAAAAGAAAAAACGCCCGTGGTATTGTTGCAGCAAATAACGAGCTTGCAACAAAATCCATCAGAAACTCTGGAAGCTTTTGCTGACAGAATAAAGCACATTGCCACATCTCTCTTATTCAAAGCTCAACAAAACCCGTTACAAACGTTACAAAATCTAGTTGAGCGGCTAACAACGGACGCCTTCATAAAATCACTTCCAAGTTCCATGAAGGCCCAAGTCCAAATTAAACTCCCCAAAAACCTTGATGAGGCTCAAACTTATGCAACAGCCTTCAGGGACATACAAAGTGCAGAACCTCAAGGTTCGATATTTGCCATTAAAAAGGCAGATTCGCCAATACAGTCTTCTGACAAACCGCCATCGCCATGCAAACATTGTTCCGGCGTCCATTGGAACTCAGAATGCACACAAAAATTTCAAGTCGTGAAAAATAAAAGAAGGCGAGTTTCTATTTCTAAACCACCTTCGCCTTGTAAATTTTGTCAAGGCAACCACTGGAACCGCGACTGCAACAACAAAAATAATAATTTTAATAATAATAAACAAGCGCGCACTAATTTTGGCAAAAAGCCACAATTTAAGCCAGACCATCGTACCTTCAGGCAAAGTAGGCCCTATTTCAAAAAACAAATGCCCAACAATAATAATAATAGTAATAATAACAGCAATAATAATAATAATAATAACAAATTTAATACTGGCAATACGTCGAATAGATGGGTTCCGCCAACATGCCAGATATGTGAAAAACGAGGGCATACTGCAAAGGCATGCTGGTTCAATAATGCAAAAAACGATTAGGCGCTCAGCCGTTTTCACGAACGGCTACCACGGTCTTGATCCCGGCACTCAACGATTCAAATAATTTATTAATCAACGTCCAAATTAAAAACAAAAAAGTTAAAGCTCTGATCGACACGGGTGCTTCACACTCGCTCATAGATGCCAGTCACGTCAAATCGAGGCCCGAAAAATCTGGTATCATTTTAAAATCGATCACAAACCAGATTATTCCCAATTATGGTCTGTCAAACATTCAATTATCCATAGGCCAAAACACAAAAATTCAAGGTAAATTCATAGTGTCCCACCTGAAAAATGAATTTGAAATGATCATTGGGAGAGACCTACTAACAAAATTTCAAGCCATTATTAATTTCAAAAACTCAAACATAATCATAAACAAAACAGTCATTCCATTCTTAACAGACAACACAACATCACAAATTAACAACATTCAAAACACATCTTTACCAGAAACATTATCAACCAGACACAAAATCAAAATTCCTGCACGATCCCACATCGTCAATACTTACACGCTACATACAAAAATTCCAGACGGTTCCATACTATTGACACAACATGACAGTCTACCTACTGGAATTTACTTACCCCACACACTGACTAACGTACATAACAATGCTTGTGCCATAACATTAATAAATACAACACAACATGAAATCTGCATCACGAAACATTTTCCAATAGCACACATTCAATACAACCCTGAGACGTACAACTCATCAAACAAACATACCATAAATTCTATTCAACAACTCTCGCACGAACAAAAAACACAATTACAAGCCTTTCAACAACAGTTACGCCAGAAACTCACTCATCTCTCTCCACAACAAGCAGACAAAATTGTTGAAAATTTTCTCCATTTTATGACACATTCACTCATGATAAAGATTACAAAACAAAATTTACAGATATTACACACCACATAGACACACAAAATCATCCGCCTGTACACAGTCGACCTTACAAACTATCACATTCAGAAGCCCCCATACTGAAAGCACTAATACAAGATAATCTGGATAGAGGAATAATTGAACCATCGACGAGTAACTGGGCGCATCCCGTGATTCTTGTTAAAAAGAAGTCTGCGGATCACACAAAAGTTGATTCAAACGACATCACCCAGTTACGCAAACAGTACAGATACGTGGTTGATTTACGTAAATTAAACGCAATCACCACATCTGAAATTTATCCTCTTCCAGACATTCAACACATATTATCAACATTACATGACACAACATACTTCACAACACTCGACATCTCAAAAGCATTCCACTCCATTAGACTTGACAAATCATCACAAGACAAAACAACATTCATAACACAATTCGGCACATACAAATTCTTATCTGTTCCGTTCGGTCTGAAGAACGCGAGCGGATCATATCAGCGTTTAATGGATAAACTATTATCGGGTTACACGGGTGACATGCCACACATTCATTGACGACATATTAATTTTTCACGGCAAAACATTTCATGAACATTTAACATCTACACAAAAAATTCTCACACAATTACAGAAGGGCAATCTTTGTATAGACCTAAATAAATGTAGCTTCTTCAAAGAAGAATGCAAATATTTAGGCTATACATTGAGCAAAAAAGGCATTTCTCCAGATCACGAGAAGTTAAAAGCTGTAGAAACCTATCCAATTCCGAAAAAATTAAAAGACGTCAGAGCATTTTTAGGATTTATAGGTTTTTACAGAAAATTCATTCATAATTTCTCGGAAATAGCCAAGCCCCTTACAGACTTAACAAAGAAAAATACCAAGTGTGTATGGTCTTCTCAATGTTCATCGGCATTTCAAATTCTAAAACAAAAATTGATTTCCCCACCGATTCTAGCATACCCCAATTATAATTACGAATTCATATTGACTACGGACGCGAGCAACGTTGGCATATCTGAATTCTAAGCCAACAAATAAACGGCGAAGAACGTCCAATAGCCTTTTCATCCCGCGTACTGTCTGAAACTGAAACAAGACTCTGCACTACGGAAAGAGAACTGTTAGCCATTCTCTTTGGCTGTAAACAGTACAGATATATCATTTTCGGCTACAAATTCAAAATAATAACTGATCACTCAGCTCTGCAGTGGCTTCAAAATTTAAAAGACCCGCATTCGAAATTGTACAGATGGTCACTGAAATTAAGTGAGTTCGACTTCTACATCGAACACAGATCGGTTAAAAACATCGCTCATGCAGATGCGTTAAGTAGATATATAGGCTGCATCAACACCGATATATCCCCAGAATATTACCCAACCATCGACTTATTAGAAATAGCTCAGCAGCAAGCTGAAGATGAGCAATGCCGACGTCTAGCCCAATCAAAAAATTATGCATTAAATGATTCAGGCCTTCTAATCAATGTGCTGGACAACAACATTCTTGTTCCAAGCAAAATGCCTGATACAGTTTTACAGCTGTATCATGACAACCCATTGTCTGGTCATTATGGCAGACAAAAAACATATGACCGCATAAAAACTCAATTCTCCTGGCCTGACATGACCAAAGACGTGGAGAACTATGTCAAGACGTGTCATAGTTGCGCCACTAGAAAAACCGACAACGCCTATAAACCGCCAATAGGCACATTTAGCGAGCCAACTAATGTTTGGCAAGCTATTTCAATTGACGTTGTTGGACCGCTAGAGCCATCAACAAATATTCTAACAGGCGAAGAATACAAATACATATTAACAATAATTTGTCAATATTCCCGCTATTTGGAAATGTTTCCAATTACGAACCAAAAAGCGGAGACTATTGCTCAAATTATTGTTAGCCATATCTTCCCCAGATACGGCACGCCAAAGTACTACTCACAGATTTGGGTACCAATTTCACTTCCACCATCTTACTCCAAATCTGTGCACTGTTAAAAATTAAAAAAGTGTGCACGACGCCATACCACCCTGCGTCAAATGGACGATTAGAGAGAATTCAGACATCGCCAATAACATATCTCACTATGTCCAAAGTGACAAAAATTGGCATAATTACCTGCCATTAATTAAAGCTGCACACAACTCAACGAAAAATGTATCCACAAACTTTACCCCCCATGAACTAGTTTTTGGTACCAAATTTCAATTTCCCTGGATACTAAACTATCCACAAAAAGACATTCAAAATTTTAACATTCATACAAAATGTCTATATGAAAAAATTCAAAAGGTTCGTCAACAGGCAAAAAATAATAATGAAAAAGCCAAACAAATAAGGGAAAAATATTATAATAAAAGTGTTTCAAAACAAAATTTTTATGTAGGAGATAACGTTGATTTAAAAAATTTTACTCCCACGGGAAAATTCACAAAAAAATATCATGGCCCGTACCAAATTTACAAAATATTTTCCAACCAGACTGCACTAATTACCTTAAATAATAATGAACGAAAATTAGTGCATCTAAGCAAAATTAAAAAAGCACATCTACGACAAAAACCAGCAAACACACATAAAATGAATCTACGGCCAAGAAATTCCAAAATTTAAAAACATTTTCGGAGAATTTGGACAAATTTTCCTGGTGTTGGGAGGAGACAATACTCTAGTCCAAGGAAAATTTCAAAATTAATTTCAAAATTTAAATTCAAAAATAAACATTTTAATTAAAATTTTTTAAATAAGTTCAACATGATATCTCAGTAAATACTCCCAGACATTTTGAAAATTGTATTTCAACATTTCAATGCACGTTTCAAATTCAACATTTAATTTTAGATCATACACACTATTCATTTAAACAACTTTGTTAGTGTATTGATTATGGTCAATTTTAGGCCATTCGACTTCCATTTATTTAGGCCACAATCATCATATATTTAATTATTGTTAATTTGAAATAATATACATTCTCATTCTTAACAATTTCAGGTTAAACACCCTATTTATTTAAACATTGAATTTTAGGTCATAAAGGAAATCATACAAAGCATTACTAAAACATTTCTTATTTTAGATACCAGCAAAAGGAGTCATAAAGAGAATTTTTACTAATAAATTTCTTATTTTAGAAAAACAAACAATACGGGAATTTAACAAACTGTACAATGCTAGAATTTATTGCAGGATTAAAATACTGGAAAAATTTAGAAATTGAATATAACTTCCACAGCATTGTCTCAACGCCGACAAAACAGGTAAAAACCCTTATTTCTTAGATATATTTCATTGATTTGCTTCTTGTTTAATAGAATAAAAACGTCGACAAAAGGTGAAATAACAATAAGCATAGCCCTTACAAAAATTAGAAGGAATTCCAGGCACCTTACTTCAATAGGAAAGGATTTTCCCAGGTCAATTGGGAAATTTTAATCTTCAAGGAATTGCCGAACAATGGAAGTACTAATAAAAGGAGATATCTTTCTGCACCTGGTAAAAACCCAGTTTATTATACTTACTACTTTCACTTTTAATTGTTCTTTGTCACATGTACCTTGAAGGGTGATTAAAATCGACACCCCAACTAAATAATTTTCTTTCAAATGGCCATATACATTCATATATATTTTATAATGCTATTATAAACTAAATAATTTTCTTTCAAATGGCCATATACATTCATATATTTTTTATTAATGCTATATTAATACTTGTTTGCGACTAACAAAATATTCGCTTAATCTATCTAGCTTTAGCACTTCGAATTCTGTCGACATAATCTGCAGACATTCATCGAACTTCGAATTATTAATTAAGTCTGCAGACATTCATCGAACTTCGAATTATTAATTAATTATGCAGACATTCATCGAACTTCGAATTATTAATTAATTATGCAGACATTCATCGAACTTCGAATAATTAATTAATTATTTATGAGCTCACACCCACTTCTCCTTACGGCCGTATCCTAGCTGCGCATTCCTCATTCCTGCTCGCAAGAAATCGATTTCGTCCACTAGTTATAAATTAATATTAAGATTACATAAATTAAGCAAACGTTTCTATCAAGGCCTTCTTCGTACAACATTATGCATAAAACAAATTTCTTCGCATAACATAAAACAAATTTCTTAGTGCAAATAATGCAGAAAACAAAATCATCATTGCACCGTTGATTCAGAAATCAACTAAAACAAATACATTAAATCATTGCACCTTGATTTATAAGACAGCGTATGACAACTCCAACACTTGTTGGAAGCAAAAAAAAAAAAAAAAATAGAAAGTAATTTAATTCGTCTACAAATACAAAACAAACAAAATATATTATTCCACGAATGTATAAATTATAGAATTTATACAACAAAATAAACAAAACAAAATAAATAAAATAAAATAAAAATATAATTAAATAAAATCAAAATCGACAAATATAAAAATTTTAAACATCGACGAATATTGAATTATAAGATTTAAACATACAATCAACAAGCATCAACGAAGATTAATAAAACACTAAATTAAATCATCTTGACTCAAAGGATCTTCCATGGGAAAGGTACATTATCATTTCTTCCATAAATTGCTTTTTTTTTTCATCATGCATTTGCATACATTATCACTTCTTTGATAAATTCTTTTTTTTCACTTTAACAAATTTATTTTCTTCTTTTTCTAACATTCCTTTCTATTTAATTAATTTGCCTAAACACACACAAATTATTAAGGTTCCTAGAAACAATTGTATATAAATAAATATGTGTGTTTACAGCAAAAAAAAAATTAATTATATATTTTATTATATCATGTCATATCATCAATCAATTATATAATTTTCTATCAATTATTTTAAGTAAGTATTAATTTTTAAATTTTACTCTGCATCTTTTTACATCACATTTGTTTATTAATTATCTACTTCTATAATTGTGATATTTATCAAAAATCTTTTTCAATTGTATAATTTTCAATGAATTTTAAATTTATGCAGAATCAATCTTGAAATTTTATTTGTATTCATATTCCATTTTCTTAGAGTCATCTTTAAAAATGAACAGTTGTTCATAGCCATTAGTTTTGTTACATCTGAATAATTATTAGAAGATATTTTAACAATTTAATCAAATCATTATTATTGTATATCATTACTTAATTAGGAAATAATTTTTTTTAACATTTATACCATAATCATGACGTTTTTCATTCATCTGGAAATTTTTAATTGTTTATAACCATAAGTTTCATTACATGGAAATCATTTCTAATTTTATATCGAAAATGAATCATGAATTATTTCAATTGTTTAATACTTATACTCAAGCGAAAATATTTATTTAATAAAAAAAAAAAAAAATTATTTAATCATTATTGGACCTTAGATTTAGTCAATTTTTATGTTCAATTTTATATTCAAATTTTTAAATTTCTAATTTTATATCGAAAATGAATCCATGATGCACATAAATTCAGCAAAACTCCTTGTAAATATAATTCAAACTCTTACATGATACTTAGTAATGGATTTACCAAGTATTTCAATAACATAAACAATTGACAAAATAAAAACAAAATGTAAATAATTTTAAATTTTCAATGGCATCTGGATTGCAAATATAAATAATTAATGGATCTCTTAATATTTCTAAACTAAAAATGCAGATCCAATATCATGTATTGAAATTATTAGTTTTCTTTTCTCAAATTATGTTAATAACCAATCATGTAAATATTGTTCTTTCAATGTACATATTTAAATTACTGCCAAAGACTGCTCAAAATTTAAAAAAAAAAATCTCTATGACAGACTTGACAACTCTGGCTTTCAAAAAAAAAAGCACAGCATGCTAGTCGCATGCTAGCCACATATGCTACAAATTTAGCAGCATCAACATCATCGTTTCAGCCAAGCTACCAACGCTAATTTTTCACAAACGAAAAATTACTTCAGGAGGGGGGATGATGTAGGGGTAGTGAACCCCCACCACTCATCCACACTAGCGAGTGAACCCCCACCACGCATCAGAGAGAAAGAGCCCCTCTCGAGAGAGAGGAGAGGAGAGGCCAGTTGGATATACGAGAGACAGAGTCAAAAAAGGATATTCTGTTCACAGTCTTACACTTGAATTGTACACATCGTTTAGCCACGTCAGTCAGTCTGTTCTGTTCTTGTAGTGTTAAGTATACAGTCCTTGGCAGTCAGTCATATACATATATATAAATTATAGATATCTTATACCGATATTAAGGTGTTATTTATCTATCAACATCCACAACCAACATCTCCTCCTACCCATCACATTAGTATCCAATTTTTTTGGATTACATAGGAATTACCACATAATTTTAATGCTTCAATTAAATCATTTACTGTTTTAATCTTTTCTCGTTGTAATCTGTCTTGCACCTCTACTGGTAAATTCCAGACAATTTGATAAATTCTGAATATTTCTGGAATATTTTTATCCGCCTCAAGTAATAACCTTCTTTTTTTATAACAAAATCAATTAGTGAACCAAACAGATATTTATAATTAAATGCAACACGCACAGGCTCCCAGCCTTTCTTTCCATACACTAATAAAAATGACTGTTTCCAACACTCCCAATCTGACAAAGATAACTTAATTGAATTTGACATGTACCACTCTTTAGCATTACCTTCCAAAAACAATCTTAACGCTTCTATTGTGGTTGAAGCCTTTTCTATTTTGTATCTATTGCACTCTTTCTCAAAGGTCTCGATCCAACCCGAAGCTTCCTGTTTGCCATTAAATTTAGGTAACAAAAATTTTTGTTCAACCTTAGTTAAACTAATTTCAGTTATAGCTGAAATACGACTTTCTAATTCTTTAATGCGATTTATTAGAAATATTTCATTATTATGCTCACCTACAGTTATATCTAAGTCCTCTCCTTCGTTCGTTGCCTCCAGGTAATGAGTGTTAATACAAAAATTGTCCTCTTCATCCATATACTTATTTTTAATTTTTCGTCCAATGAAATTGCAATTTTACGAAAGCCTCCAACTTTTGTAATAGATTTCATTCCATTCGTAATAGTCTTATAGCCCAACAACTCCTCATGCATCTTTATATCTTTAATTGGGTCAGGTATAACAAACCATTCGCATTTATTTATAGATATTGCAACTAGTTCAAATTTATCTTCACCTCTCCAAAAAATATATACATGTAACTTCTGTTTAGCCATCACTAATGGACTTTTATTCAATTTATAATTCAGCTACCTGGGTAGACTTTAAACGATTCTTTCACTAAAAGTTTAATATTTATTTATACATAAGTGGTTACAAAAAATGAATTAATATAAAATGAAACATAAAATAAATATAATTATAAATTACCTAAAAGAATTGAATAAAAGTCAGTTTCTTGCACTACTTATTATACCATATGACACACTAAATAATTTATCATATAAATATAATTTTATAAATAATAATTTTATAATTTTATAATATAACCTTCCTCAATGGCGGACGGTAGTAATTTCAAGTGTTCTCTATGCCGAGAAATTATAATTAAAAGTGATTTCTTTGTGATGTGTGGAGGTAAATGTGGTATAATAACACATACAAAGTGCATGGACATAAAAGAAACTGAAAAAAAATATTTGGAACAAAGTGAACAGCTGCACTGGCTCTGTGGTTCGTGTGATAGAGTAGAGGTTAGTAGCTTTACTGTTAATTTAATAAGAAAATTAATGACGAATGTTATCTCTTTAACGGAAGAGATAAAAAATTTAAAAGATATAGTAAAAAAATCAGGTGATTCTGACAGTACGTGCAGCTGCACTCCACTATTGTCTACAATTTCCACTGAAATTGTTCAAGTTACTGAAAATCAGATCTGTTTACAAAAAGAAATTGAACATCTCAAAAGTTCTAACTTAGCTCAAAAACCCTTAGAACCAGAAAAAAATGTAATTCTAGTAAATGAAAGGAATATAACAGCTCAAAGAGGAACATTTTCTGGTAAAAACAACAATTTTAAAAAGTTAGAACAATCTGAAGAAAGCATTACTATGCCAGAATTAACACTGCAGATAGACTTGCATGAACAAGGAGAGAAGAAGAAAAATACACCACTTAAACAAAGATATGTGGATATTGTGAAAGAAGGAAAACACGAAGTAAATACCGCAGAGGAAGAGAAGGAAGGATGCAATGAAGTAGTTAATAAAAGAAATAAAAAAAAGAGCATAGAAGAATTATAGTTGGAACATCCGAGAAAATAGATGAGCTAGTGGGAGTCAAGAAAGCTTGGCTTCATCTAGGCAAAGTACAAGAAGGAACCTCTGCAGAACAAGTTGAAAATTTTCTTAAAAAACACTTTCCTAGAACTAGCGTATCGGTTACGAAACTGCAGTCGAAGGGAAGCACTGTAGCTTTAGGCTAGGTGAAGATTTCAACATGAAAGATAGTTTGATGGAAAGTAACGTATGGCCTCAAATCGTCACCATTAGACGTTTTTTATTCCCCAGACGAGTGGGAGTATTCCCACAAGAAAAATAACGGTCTACCATCAAAATGTTCAAGGATTAGGCAACAAGACTACATTGATGGAAAGTGTATTCATTGAAAAAGGTTTTGATGTGGTTTGTGTTTCGGAGCACTGGTTAACAAAAGAAAGAATTAATACATGTGTTCCCAGTGGCTATGAATTGGCGACTTACTTCTGTAGGTCTAAGGCTCAGCATGGAGGAGTTGCCATATTCGTTAAATCTGGATATACATATAAGGTTTCTACAGACATTAACCAACTCTCTATTGAATGTGTTTGCGAAATTTCTGCAATTGAACTAAACAATATTGTAGTAGTCTCAGTTTACCGTCCACCATCTTCTGATTTGAATCTTTTTTTTAATATTATATCAAATTTATTAAATAATTTAGTAAATTTTAATAAAAAAGCTGTGATATGTGGTGATTTTAACATAAATGTTTTAAGCAATAGTAGGATAAGTTTAGAGTTTGGATATCTATGTAATTGTTATGGCTTTATTTTAAGTGTAAATAGTCCAACTAGAATAGATTCTTGCCTAGATAATGTTATTATTAATTTAGATGTAAATACTTATCATGTAGATATAGTAAACTATCATATTAGTGATCATTTAGGCCAATCCATAGATATAAGTTCAGATATCGGTAACAAAGGTGACTGTGATATTAAAAGAATTATATATAGACCATTTAAGAAAGAACAACTAGATATTTTTAACTATATGTTACATGGAATTGATTGGGATACTTTACTAAATTTTGATAATGTTAATGTAAATTTTAACGTTTTTATTAATACCCTTATATATTTTTATAATATCTGTAATCCACAAGTGTGTATAAGATTCAGAAAAAATAGTATATACTGGTACAACTCAGAGTTACGAGAAAAGAAACGGAACTTAGAATTAATTTATGACTTAGCTAAAAGTGGCAAAGCCGATTTAATTCAGAAGTATAACATATTAAAAAAAGAATACAGAAAGCAACTAAAGATGGCAAAGCTATCAGCTAATAATAATCTTGTTATTAGGTCTGATAATAAAAACAAAGCTATATGGTCCATAATAAAAGGCAACAATGAGAACAAAAAAGAGTTTCATACTGACCTTAGTGCAGAACAATTGAACACTTATTTCATTGAAGTGCCTGAAATAAGTAAGAATACCCTGCCACAGACTACATCTCATCTGGTACAGCAACAACAGTTACTCTCACAATTTGTCTTCAAAACTATTGACGAGAAATGTATATTTGAAGTAGTAAGGAAAATGAAATGTAAAAAGAGTGCTGATCACTATGGTTTGTCAAATGATTTTATTAAAAAAAATATACATTGTTGCATAAAGCCTTTAGTAAAATTAATAAACGACTGTTTACATTCCGGAATATTTCCAGATTCTCTAAAGATCATTAAAACAGTGCCAGTTTTTAAAAAGGGACACTGTGCTGCTAATTTTTGCCCAATAGCTATTGTTCCGGTTCTATCTAAAATAATAGAGAGTATAGTTGCAAAACAGTTAACCGATTATTTGGAAGGAAACTATTTATTTAACAAACATCAATATGGCTACAGAAGAAAATGCTCTACAGTAAATGCTATTTGTGCTTTAATAGAAGAAATATATGAAGCTTTTGAAAGAAAGAAAGTATGTGTACCTATTTTCTGTGACCTAAGTAAGGCCTTTGACATGGTGTCACACAAAATACTAATGGAGAAATTACTCCATTACGGCATTACAGACAAAGAATGGAATTTTTTCAATCTGTACCTGACAGGCAGACTACAGTATGTTTCTAAAGGAGAAGTTTCAAGCCCAAAACAAGTTACACACGGAGTTCCACAAGGATCCATTCTTGGGACCGCTCCTGTTCTTAATTTACTAACGACATGGGTGATATCTTCTCAGGGAATATTATTTTATTTGCCGATGACACCACACTTATATCGAGAGGCAAGGACTTGAACGAAGTGGAGACAAAATGCACTATAGATCTGCGAAATTTGAAGGAATGGTTAAACGCAAATGAGCTCATTTTAAATGAAGAAAAAACTATAAAAAAAAGTATTTAGTTTAACCATGAAAGATGAGGACTTTCCAGTGAAGTTCCTGGGAATAACGCTGGATTCGGGTCTAACATGGAGGCATCACTTGCAGAATTTGTGCGGTAAATTAGCACAAATAGTATACATGCTCAGAAAGCTGAGAGATGAAGTATCAGTAGAGGTTTTGAAAACTGCCTATTACGGGTTGTTTTATTCTAAAATGAGCTATGGTATACTGCTATGGGGAGCAGCTTCTGATAGTAATCTAGTGTTTAAGCTACAAAAAAAAGCAATAAGAACCATGTTTAGAAAAAATAATAGAGATAGCTGTAAAGCATTGTTTAAAGAGCATTCTCTTCTAACTTTGCCATCTTTGTTTATTATCACTAATTTATTGGCTATAAAAGATAATACTAATAATGTGTTCAGAAATGATTTCCATCAATATGGCATAAGAAGTAAAAACAACTTACACATTCCAGCTAAAAGACTGAAAAAATCTGATTTGTCTCCACCTATAATGTCTCGGAAAATACATAATAACTTGCCGCATGAAATTCAAGAAATTGAAGAAAAACAGTTTAGAAAAGTAGTAAGAAGATTTCTGATAGAGAAAACTTTCTACAGTGTTACTGAATATTTAGAATACAAGTGGAAGGTTACAGAATTTTGTATAGACTAAGTATCCCTGGTTATATGTACGTAACATTAATCATAAAAAACAAAGTTTATTTAAAGTAAACTCAGTTTCTTTGTACATCACAGCTTGAATTTGTTGACGTGCTTATTGTATTTTTGTAATACCTTAAGGCTTAATAAATAAATATGATAGCACTTTAGAGGCAAACCTAGCCCCACCCCTCCCCCAAAAATGTCCTTAAATGAATTTTCCCGGAAAAATGTTTCAAATAAAAGTTGTAGCTCTTTGTATGTGTAGTTGATATTCCACGTTTGAAGAAAATCGTCGGAGCCATTTTTGAGAAAATCGCAAAAAAGTAAAAAAAAAAGTAGTAAAATGGCACTTCCGGTTGAGGAATTTTGATAGATAACGTACTGTCAGATCCATGGTGATACCTAAACGGAATATCAAGTTCCAACTTGCTATAGTTTTTCGTTTTTGAGCTATGCTGTTCACATACACACACCATTTGCTGAAAACCACTTTTTTAGACACAGGGGACCTCAAAACGGATATTTCCGGTGAAAACTCGATATCGAAAATTTGACACGATTACAATACTTCCTCTTACTAGGAGTGAGAGAAAGTAAAAATAACTTAATGGTTATTTCTTGTCTGTTTTTTTTTGGAGATTTCATTACTACGTCTCGATCAAAATTGATTTTACTTGTTATACCTTTTGAATTTTTTTTTATATTTTTTTTGCGACTTAGTGCATAAAAATACAAACGAATATTGTTATATAACTGTGTGCCTATCGACCTGGGACCTAAGCCTATATGGCTTTTATCTCTCCAATTTATTCCCCTAATTAATCTCCCCCCGGTATTCTACCAGTTTGTCTACAGTATCTTAAATATCTTTCAGCTCCAACCCTCCCAGGCAGTTCTGCGAGTGTGATGCCCTCCCAAATATGTGAAACCTAGTACCAGCGAAACGGAGACACTGACATAAATAATGATACAGCGTTTTCCTAACTCCATCAACTTCTGACATTGGGACTAGACCTCATCCCTGTATTATGCACATGACTAGACACCCTGGGTGTCCAGTCATTGCACCCACCAAGGACCTCAGTGCTATCCTATTAAAACACAGGAGGTGCTTACTCTAAAGCCCCATTCATAGTCCCTTTGATAAATCTTTTATTATTACATAAATAAATACATTTTATTTATTATTCCCCCCCCCCAAAACAGAGTCGAATTAATAAATTAATTAATTGTTTCCAATAATAATCTACAACATTATTTGCATTTAGTGTTTTGTTATATCTGACGAAACAATGAGTCTTTTTTTGAACAGTATGAGTTTCAAAATGCTTTTCCATAGAATAACTCGGACAATACGATTAGAAGACATAAGCATTTTGAACACATTCGCATTACACTTTGAGCGTGTGTTTATTGCACGATAAAATTTGAGTGATTAAAAATTATAAGTTCTGATTAAGTATGATTACTGTAAGCTCCGCAGTGTTTCTTGAACGAGTGTTGTCTGTAATGAACACAATTTATTCGGAAAAAAAAAGAAATCGCCTCGAAGTGAAAAATATCGCGTATATTTTCTAGTGATTATTACTATTATTGAATCGGGGGCCTAATGGCTTGGGACCTAAGCCTATATGGCTTTTATCCCCCCCGTTTCCCCCCAATTCATCCCCCTAAATAATATCTACCGGTAGTCTACCGGTCCATCTGCATATCCCCAAGACATCTTTTAACATCCACTCACCCAGGGAAACCTCGAGGTGAGTCCTCCCAACTTACACGAAAACCTAGTACCAGCGAAACGGGGACACTAACATAAATAGTGATACACCGTTTCCCTAACTCCAGCATCACGATTCTGACAAATGGGACTAGACGTCCTCCCTATATTATGCAAGTGACTAGGCACACCCAAGTGTGTCCAGTCACTGCACTTACCAAGGTCCTCAAACCTGTCCTACTAAGGGACAGGAGGTAATTTGAAACCCCCTACTTGGTTCTCTGAAATTGTCTATATTATAAAATAATATTTCTATGAATATTCTATATTTCTAAATTTTCTCTAAAACAGTCCCAACGATTTTCTTTAAACAAAGTATGTGAACTGCACATATAAAGAGCTACAACTTTTATTTGAAACATTTCTTGAAAGTCAGTTAAGTGGACGAATTTGATTAAATTTGTACACTAACTATAAAATTGGTCAATTACAATTTTGTAAACTGCAGTAAGAGAAAGTTGTGTGAGTGTTTCACACCAGATTTTTTTTTTTTTAATAGGTTAATTGTGTAATATATCTTAAAACAGATCGTATTATTATAGTAGTAGATTAAACTAATTTGCAGCGAAATGGAAGCGTTCGTCATTAATTTTATTCTTTTCTAAACAATTCCCCAAAAATATGGCAACATGTAATCAATATTTTGAACATATACACTCTAAATACTTTGATAGGTCTACTGGGAAATTAAATATAACCAGAGATCTAGGAGAATTCTGTAACACCGCTTAGGACGTTGCAACAGCAACCTATAGGATGAACATTTCTGTTCATGCGTTAAAAAAACAACAAAAAAACTGTCACACTTCCGGTGTGAAACACTCACACGACTTTCTCTTACTGTAGTTTACAAACTTATAATTGATAAATTTTATAGTTAGTATACCAACAAATTTAATGAAATTCCGTCCGGTATTTTTTATGGAAAAAATTGCAAAAAAAACTGGACTATTCAGTAAAAAAACACACTTCCGGTTTCTTAATTTTCTTAAAACTCGGGAATTTTGGCCAATCAATTTTTTTCTAATTCAATTTTTCTAGATGGTAGAAATCGTATAATCAAACTATGGTAGCACGTTACGAGGAAAACAACACTAAACCCTTGCCCCCCCCCCAAAAAGACCCCCTTAAATGTGGTTTACCCAGAGAAATGTTACAAATAAAAGTTTTAGCTCTTTTATAAATGTAATTCACATACTTTGTTTAAAGAAAATCGTTGGGAGCCATTTCTGAGAAAATCGCAAAAAAGTGAAAAAAAAATACCATTCAGTAAAGTAGTACTTCCGGTTGAGGAATTTTGACAGATAACTTACTGTAAGTTCCCATGGTTATACCTAAACGGAATATCAAGTTTCAACTTTCTGCGATATTTTTTTGTTCTTGAGCTATTGTGGACTCAGGTGCACCACACAATATGTATTTCCGGTGGAAGTTTGACACGATTACAATACTTCCTCTTACTAGGAGTAAGAGAATAGAATAAAATAAAAAGCTTTGAAATTAATTATGAATGTATAAATTTACTCACTTAGTGGCAATAGGTTATTGATTGTGCCTATAAGGCTGAGCTGCTATTTATAAATTTCAACATAGTATTCATACAAATCTTTTTTATAGTAAAACTTTATTAGAAGCTGGGCCAAGTATGGATCTGGTGCCTCCACACTATGTCCATCAAAAGTGCAGGTTGCAGTTGGTGACTATTATAACAGACACAAATACTGATTATATGGGCCATGTACTGGTAAATAAAGGTTAACTTTATATCCAGGGTCGGTACAGAGTTCCGCTTGCACGTTGTCTGCGATTTTTCGTTTTTTAGCTACACACACACACACACGTCATATTCTAAAAACACTTCAGGAAATTATATAAAAAAAAAAGAGGCTGCCAATACTTGCTGTCGTATTTGCACCTGAGGAATAATCCTTTATTGTCCAGAACTGCAGAACGCGACTATCAACGAGGGAAATAATATCGTCTCCCAGCGGATTCCCAGCCATTGTGGATTACATGGGTATGAAGCTGTTCATCTTCGCCTGGCAAAACAAGGAGCGGAAAAAGTTTCAGCCTAACAATGCAGTCCCCATGAACTCAGCTTGCCGATTAATTTGCGCCAGAGTCAAAAAATGGTGCGTAGCTGAGAAGGCAAAAGAAAAATGATATAGATGGAAGAATTCCCAGCGACCTGCCTAGAAAACACGGAGTGGTCTGTTTCAGGCTAATGACCGGAACTAGCTACAAATCCGACGTGTGTGCTATGCGGAACATGTAATACGGATGGAGATCACCTTGCCTCATGTCTAGGTTTAGACGATACCAGAAAGCATTTACATATACGGACGTAGATGGAAGGCGATCGGAATTATATTGGGCAGCGAGACGTCCAATAGTGGCCATGATACAGGCGTTACAAAACAAAAAACCAAAATTTCTAAAAACCCAATTTTTTTTTTTTTGACTCAAGGGACCTCAAACATGTATTTCCGGCGAATATGTATTTCACACACAAAGCAAGCTACATTTGTTTGGTTGGGCTGGCCATAAACATGACGGAGGGGATTTTAGTTGTATACCTATCAATAGAATAGAGTACAAATCGCTATCAATTCTAATAAGTAAGAAATTAGTGGAGTGGTCTGAAAAAATCCTTGGAGAGATTATCCATCTGGTTTCAAAACTGGTAAATCGACAGTGGATAACATATTTTCATTACGCCCGATGTTAAGAAAAGTGTTATGAATATGATGTGGACTTGTTCCATTTGTTCATTGATTTTAAACAGGCGTATGATAGTGTGGATAGGGAAATGCTCCTCAAAACCATGATAAGACTGGGAATACCTCAAAAGTAAGTTAAGCTGACAAGGATGACACTTTCAGGTAGCAAATGCAATGTGTCTTTGTACGGCTATTTATCAGAGGAGGACAATAACATAGAAGTAAACCCATCTATTCTCGCACAACTATTCAAAATCAAGTTTGCGTGCTTCCTCCCACACAAATTTCCCCCACAGTGTAAAAAGCATTTTTTTCGCACTCGGCGACTTTACAACTGGGAGCAAGAGATAGACAAAATTTCCATTTCTATATTTAAATAATTGCGGATATTTTGCTAATAAGTTCTTGTACTGAAGAAGATAATTACATTCATTTCTAAGGGCAATAGGCACCTTAGATGGTGCTTAAATTAGTGAGGTGTCCAGTTTTAGGGTGGTAGAAAAGCAAGTGGTGGACTGCTGAAACTTTCAATCTAGTTTATGTTGTGTGAGATAGTAAGAACCTTTGGAGGCAGCAAGTTGCAGTGTCTTTCACAGAACTCTCTCAGGCATCTGGTTGGATCCCTTACTGGCCATTTTGGGTTAAGGAGACATCTCTACGTAATTGGGCTCATGTCGGATCCATTTTGTAGAGTCTGTGAGA